>SNQN01001785.1:16831-41407 GCA_008642245.1 Bassia scoparia | reverse complement strand
AAAGAAAATAAAGTATATCTTTGCAAGGGATAAACATGTGACTATAGGGGTTTGGTCATGAGCTTTCTTGACTTTACTCTCATATTGGAGTTTGTTGATTATTTCTTCTTGAKTTAATTCAAAGCCAAGTTCAATATACAAACTTCCCCAACAAGTGAGGACCCATAAGGGCGCCCTATACAGTTCAAATCTTCAACGTCCATGATTGCTCGCCTACCACCTATATAGGCAACGATAGAGTTGTCCCAACATAATGGTTCCTAGCGCCAGAAATGATTGGTTGAAAGAAATGTTTACAACTAGAGGCAAAAATAGGGTAGAAATGCTACCCGACTTACACATCATGAAATGAGTTGGGGCGAAAAGGATGAAAAGTACCTCCTCCTCCTCCTCTTGACTTACTTTCTTTTTTGAAGATTTACAGAAGTAAGTGATGAGTGCTTTTTTCCATTATTGTCTTCAAGACTTTATGGCTTTGTGTGTATAAGTTCTCAGCATCTTGAATTGCAGAGAAGGCTCTTAATTCTTGTTTGTCATACCCATAAGGAAATAGTCCTGTTAGGAAAGCTATGTAAAGTTGGGTAATTATCATGAATCCTTGACGAAGGACGAAACAATTAAGAATTGGGTCCCATAGAGACATGAGGGCGCATGTTAATGGTCCATTGAAAGGAATTTATCTAAAGGTAGCAAGCTTAAGGAAAGTCAAAATTTGCTTGTCTTGCCATGACTGTTGAAAGCTCAACAGGCGTTTGAAGCAATCGCCATTATTCATGTCCTYCACCCAGCATTTAATTGGATTTTGACTTTTGTTAATTCATTTTTGGTTTACACAACTTCAGGCAGATAAAGCAACTATAAAAGCTATGCTTGTCAATCGAGTAGGTGATTTTTGATTAGCTCTTGGGATTTCAGGTTGTTTTACTCTCTTTCAAATAGTAGACTTTTCTACCATTTTTGCTTGTGCTAGTACCCCTAGAAATTCTTGGATTTTTTGCAATATGAGATTGAATGCCATAACCCTTATTCGTATTTTACTTTTTAAAATCCAATGACGAGAACGGGTGAATTTTTCTCCCTGCACAAGAAGAATGTCCACATATGCGACAACTCTGAAGCCCTCTTTACCTATATGCATCTGGTAAATTTAGGGGCAACCTCCTTCTTAAATCTTTCCTTGTCCTRGCTAGTTTCAAATCAAAATGAGAATGCGAGGCTGATGTATTGTATTGATATATGGTTTTTCCCTCATTCTCTTGCTATATTGAATAGTTTTTGGCCTTCTAAAGGCCCTCTTTGCTACTAATGTTGTTTGTTTAGTGTTTGAATGAGTTTTAGGTTGCTTTCATTTATTTGGAGTGATTTTGGACTCATTTGCGATCACTCGGACCTTCGAGGAGAGTTAGTAAGAGCAATGGCGTGGAGCTACGCAAAGAACGACAATATCGTTGCGGACATCAATTCTTTGACATATGCTCACTCTTTTAGTGATTAAGTCACGTTTCGTAGTGTCGGAATTGTGCGATTCTAAAAGCTCATTGGAAAACTAACTTGGAGAGATTCGAATTCAGATAGGTCATATGGCCTATTTGGGTACCACAAGCTCAAGATATGGCTTCGGAAGATTGAGCCCCAGCGCGAGACTTCTACGCGGCGATGTTACTAACACGATTGGTTTGGCTAATCCGAATCGGTTATCGTCATTTAAATTATCTTCTTTGGGGATTTTATTAAAACTTACGTGATGAATATATTTTAGCAACCAATCTATCTTACGGAGATAGTAGTACTCAGAGAGAGATCCTGATGGATACTGGAAGTTTATTAGATTAGTTTAGTTTTTAGAAGCATTTGTTGCTCCTTTTCTTTCACATTGCAAAACCCTACTTTATTTTCTCCATTAATTCAGGCACTCAAGGTTATTTTTCATTAATTTCTCTTTATTATTTTTCGTTATTATTTTGCAATGTTATGTGATTTATATTATTTTTATTAGATTTTCATGCATGATTCTGTAGGTTTATTATTGTATTGTTTTCTATTGATTTAATTATGCTTGAGTATGTTCCTTCTAGGGAATTTGGGATCTTATAACAAATATCAATTAGCATGTTTTTGGGCTCTCTCTCTCTCTCTCTCTCTCACATCTTGATACGAATTCGCTACTTGATTGCTTCTTGCACATTGGTTATCAGTAGGTAGTCTGCACGAGCTCTCTTGCGTAATTAGATTAGTCACGAGAGTTCTAGCGATCTAGCGATTGAATTTAAATAACAAGATCACGTCAATTAGGTTAGAACGAGCAATCCTAGGTCGAGAGAGACGGTTAGGCAGTATGTCTGATGCTTCGATTCGGTGCGAGAGAACTTTTTCCTATTCGATTGTTGCTTATGGTGAATGTTGATTACCAATTTTGTTGATTGTTGTATATAGTGAACCATAGCTCTCTATTGAACTTATAGTCTTGCATTATTCATTGCTTTAATTGACTCTTGAGTTAAATACTTCAAAAAAGGTTCTTTATAATTAACTGCTTTTATAATTATTAATTAATTAATCTTCCCTTGTGGATTCGACCCGTTACACTAGCACATTATTAGTTAGTTTTAAGATAGGTTTTTTTGATTAGTACGCGACAAGCCTGTCAGAGACCCAAGAATGACATCCCTTCTTTTCCTTTTATGCTTGTTTGCCAAAGCAAATTTGGGCTTAATGAATCCTAATATTCTTCGAGGAGGTTGCAAAGCAGAAATTGGTCAATTGGAAGGTTGAAAACCTTGCATTGATTTAGGGCTATTTGACCAATTCTTCCCAAAAGACTAAATTCTTTTCCTTTGCTTTTCAAAACAATGGCATCTGATTTGGTCCAAAACTTCAACATCTTCAACATACTTGAACCAGAGGAGCCTGAAGCGCACTGGGAATTTGTGGCAACACCTCTCTAGCACAGTTTATGGACAATTCCAAAGCATGTCGAGCAAGAGATGGGGACCTTAGATTACCCTGAAGAATGCGAAAACCACCATTTGTTAACAAATAATATGGCTGAATTCTTAAAGCAAAAGAGGAAGATCTTCATGGAAGGATTGACCCAGCAATGGAGTGCTAGGCRTCTAATTTAAGAGAATAAGGAGGGTGGAACAAGAATGAGCATTTTGCAAACCTTCCACAATTCAATTGTCGTCTGTACAAACCTCTTTCCCCGCCTACAAGAGGAATAGCGGTRATTCCGAAATCTGTCGCTAGTTTGCAAGTCAATGGTAATCTTTTTATTTAGCTTAATTTTATAAAAGCAATAGTATATTATTGATAAGTCATTACAAAAATAATAACTCATAGCTATCAACTATTTTATGTTTTAAAAAGCCATTATATTGCTATAGTTTTGAACTTCAATAGAGTTTTAATGTATTTTGGACTTAATTTTAAAGGTTRGAAAAAGCTCGAGGCTCGGCTCGTTCACCCCTATGACGCTGCCAATCGAGCTTTAGCTCGAACATGACACCTCCAACACATCCCAAGCTTGAACAAAAGCATGTCGCAAAAAAAAGTTGGCTATGCCTGGGGCACATAATGTAATGCATAGTCACAACTCACAAGTATAACAAGTAAAGAATTGACATGCCAGTCCACAGACTTCCGCCTTGATTAGATACATAGGGCAGTGGAAGTGAAACTGACAGCACAAATTTTTCCTACTGCATTTACAGCCATACAAAATTATATAAAAAAAAAAACCAGTTTACAAATGCTTTTCTTGCATAAGCGTTTCAAGAGTTCTGGAGCCCGCCCTGTCTCGCCTTCATAACCAGCTCCTCTGTAGTTGTCCCTATTATCTCATTAGCACGCTTGAGGCCCACGGAATAATACCTGCCGATTGAATCCTGACAATACAAATTTTTGACCACTTAAGACATACAATTAGCTAATATAATAGAATCTGAACCACAATCAAAACTTTCCCTATGAAAACCTGTCTGGTTCAAAGAAAAACATATCYGACTGAATTTTCTTTCGCTGGAAACCAAATTCCAAATTTCAAATTTCACTTCATTTTGTGTGGTTGTTTGCAAAACAAGTTCGAGAAAGAAGATATAGACATTGGAGGGAGAGCAAGATGGAATTACTAGGGGAGAAAATTTGAGAACACACACACTAAAAGGAAAGGAAAAATCTAGTTTTCTGGAATGATACGTAAGTACGTAACAGAGCTTTAATTCCTTTCTACCAACAAACATGGCTCCAAAACATCTACTCCGTAGATGAATATACACAGAGCACCTCAGTACCCTAGCTTCTAAATTTTAAACTAAATGTTGCAATAAAAAAACTCCAGTGATAGTAAAAGAAAAATTCAAGTTTTTTTAATTCACTCCCAACACYTCAAAAATATTCTCCTCTGAACTAAATTTCTTATGATTCTTTAAATAAAATATTTCCTGTCTCCCTTTCCTCTATCCTCACTCCTCTACTAATCCCACAGCWAGGAAAAACAGTATAGATGATATTCCCAGAGTACCCCTCCCCTCTTCACTACACAAATCCAGAAATCCTAGCAAATAACTGTTCCATCCCTTTATATTTAGGGATTTTTCCCCGTATATCCCAAAGTTTTYGCCTAATAACCGATATGCCCCCCACTTTAGAGAAAATAGCCCAAATGCCCTTACTATGGACGGAAAACCTAACACCGTTACTATTTCATCTAATTAACCCCTAATTTAACACATTAAAACCTAAGTCATTCTCTCTCCTRCTAATACCTCCTTAATTATCCCAAATAAAACATCATCTTCAACCTTATCTCCATCTTCAACCTCCGTTCCTTCTCTAGTTCTCTCCTCCATCGTTGCTCTACTCATACTTGCTCTAAGCCTTTTCCAACCACCGCAACGAACCCCTCAATTCAACCACACACCACCACGCACGGGCGGGCGGGGAATCCTGGGTTGGTACTGGGTTGTGCTAATTGTGGTCGGGGTTCAAATCGTGCGTGGCTGATTTGGATCAAATTGAACCCAAGGAACAGATTACCAATTACAGAGGAGAATGTCAAGGTGTCATATTTATTTCAGGAGTAAAGAATAGCTCTAATGGCTGAGGTTTGACACTCATCGGTAGGAATTATTTGGTACAGAGAGAGAGAGTTGTTTGGAATTGTTTGGTGGATTATAGATTTCACTCTTTTCAATATTCTGATGAGAGGAGCAGATTATTGCCATAGATTGGTTTAAATGTTACAAGATTCAGCAACCCCATACAGTATCACTTACTTGAAAGCTCCTTTCAATGATGGTTGTCTRTTGCTTCTAAATGTATGTAGCGTTTTAGCAGTGTTCATAGTAACAGTGGTAGAGCATCAGTTATCAAAATCGGCTTTTGCACAGATATTTTGCCCAATTTCAAACTCGAGCTTGGGAAGGATATTATGGCTGTTGCTGGAGGGTGGTAGTCATGGGTTGAGGGAGGTGGCGGGGTTGGAGGGTGGCAGTCACAGGTTGAGAGAGGTGAGAGAAAATGAGGGGGTTTGTTCTGGGTTGAAAGAGGGAATGAATTAATGGTTAATTGAGGAATAATGGAGGTGAGGAATAATGGAGGAGAGGAATAATGGAGGAGAGGAAATGAATTAGGGGTGAATTATGAGTTAAATCTTAACGATGTTAAGGATTTAATGGTTTTTGGCCTCATTAAGGGTATTTGGGCTATTTTCTCTAATGTGGGGAGTATATGAGTTGTTTCTAAAAACACGGGGGTATATAGGTTATTAGGCTAAAACTCAGGGGTATATAAGGAAAAATCCCTTATATTTAGACCAGATGCAACAGCAGACTTGAAAGTCTTACCATGCAAATACACAACTGAAAAAGACGAGATGACTTCATAAATTATTTGCAATAGGCATCCATGGGCAAGAGCAACTCAGTTTTTCAGAGCCAAAAATATGATACAAGAGAGGTTCAGACCAAAATCAGACACGCTACAACCTGATCAGAAAAAGGACATACCCTGCTAACAATCCCCAGCTTCTCTAACTTCTGAACTGCATCATCCACTTCAAAGTCACAGTTCTCACCAAACTCTTCCTTGATTAATTCTTCACAATTAAGATCAAGATCCTAAAGCATGTCATAAGTAGTTAGAAAATCGGCTACAGAAAAGGCAGAAGGAAACTGCATGAATTTGAGATTAAAGCGATTAAGTTGAATACCTCTCGAGTACATTTACCCTGTTCCATCAATATAAAAAACGCTAGGATTACCTCCTTTACCTACAAAACGAAGACCGGATCAGAAATTAAACTTATATTTGTCTCTCAACAGAGGATGATTCAAAGGCTTACTTCTTGCTGAATCACGTCATCACATAAGTGAAGAAGAGTTCCCTTTCCACTGTCCAGTTGTTTGTCATACATTGACTGAGTAACTAAATTCTGATAAACAGCCAAGTTTTGCTGAAAGCTGGAAATCAAAGGTGGCACAAGGATAAGAATTTTACATCAAACCTTGGAAATCAAGCATCAAGAATCTTTCAGAAACTTAAATGATAATCTTCACAACTAGACTCCCACAAACCCAAAAGACGAAAAGAAAGATCACATAAGCAATGAAGAAAACCACCCAGATTCAATCGTTTTAATTCATATGGTAGATTCTCATGGTCTCACTCTCGGTCTCCTKGCCTCCAAAGCTCACAGCTTAGGAGTGAGGTAGAGAGAATATATAGCCCAAGTGGATAGGATACAAGTAGTTCAAAACTTCTAAAAAACGAAAAGGYTGCAAGTAATAACGAACGGAGGAAAGTATTAATAGATACTCAAATCAAGTTGAGCTTTAAAACAAGCAAGAATGAGATTATATGTTACCACCCTTAAAATTATTTTTTCCTAATTTGTTCGTTTACACCCTTAAAATTCTTCCTTAAAAAAGCATGCAAAACCAAACATAGAAAGTTTTGTATGACGGAAGTAGTATTTCATATAACAACTTCAATGTAATGTACAACAGCTTGCACATCTACAACTATCACCAAGAGGCCTACAGGATTTTAAGCTAGATTTATGAAATTATTCCATCCAAGATCCTAGTAGAATGACTCATAGTTCTGGTGCAAAAAAAAAAAAACATAAAATAATAAAGTCTAGGTGAAATAGTGCAATACATACGCAAAATATGTCTTCGCAATGTAACCAACTACTGTGGAAAGGACAGCAATGACAACCCAAAGATCAGCTTTAATCTCAAATGAACTTACAACAGCAACCTAAAAACAAAAGATAATCAAGAAATATTAGTAGAGTAGATAAATTAATAGCAGGAAAAAAAAAATTAAAATTAACTYCTCAAGGTTCACAGTTAAGATTATTAGAACATCAAAAACTGACCAGTCCAACAATTGCAGTTCCAAGAAACTTGACCCAATCCATTGGTGTAAGACCTGGATTCTTCTTCTCCGGCTGTTAATAGGAAATGGAACAAAAACAAGGCTCATATATGACCGCTCAATTGTTGGTGGTAAATAAATAAATGACTGCACCAAAAGTGTAGCAATTAGCACTCACCAGAACAATTTCCATGTCAGCCATTGGTATATTCTTAAAATGTTTCACAAATATACCTCTGTCTGATTTTCCTTTAGGACTTGCTCGCCTGTCAAGTTGTAATGCTGTTAGCAATTTGCAAAAGAACAAGAAGTTCAACAGTTCCATGATCTAGACAAGTTTGACTGAACTCAAGATCCAAAACCCATTGAAGAAGCAAGCTACTGGACAACAAACACAACTAACTGAAGAGACTGTGAGAACAGATGCTTAATCTTTTCTCAACTGAACTAATAATCTGAGTAGTTTATACCAATTCATGAAACAAACGGTTCACAATTACTCTTTTACAGAAATAAATAAATCCATATCATCTTGTCCTGCTTAGATTGAAAGGCCAACATTTCAACTTTCAGGAAGCATGCTTAGTTTGAGGGGTAGTTCATTAAGAAGGTAATGAAAGTCAAACCAAGGAAAATTAAGGAAATAAAAGTCAAAGTTATTATTAATAAGAAYAAAATGGAAGGAAGGAACAACACGCAACAGAGAGATATACGAGGGTAGCTCAAAGCCTCAAACCTCAACCTTTTGTTGCATATATACTYTCTTTATTAACTACATACAGCTTTTTCATAGCAGAATTTGGAGTTACCATTCCATGAAATCCATTAAWTGTAATAGAAGGTGAAATGCATAAGTGGATTTATTTATTCATTTGAAATTCATGCCTCGTAGTACTTGACATGTTACGTTAATTTGTGACAAAGTCACTTTGACAACACCCAGTGCCGCAAGCCCACAATTACAACTAAAATCGCAATTTCCACCCATGTGCCCCACAGACTCAATGCCACTAAATTCATCTAAAACAATAACAGAAGATAACATGGATCATATGTCCATGATGGTGATTACCTGTAAACAACGATCATTCTATCAAAAGTAGGTTCCTGAATGGTAATTTTGCTTAGCAGATTGCGCAAACTGGAGGAAAAATCAATGTTAGCACATTTCTCGACAGCAATAAACTGCAATGTCCAATAAAATTAAATTTGCAACTCCCATATGTGGGAAATGTTGTAATTTAAATAAATAAATAAAAACATAAAAATAATTGTTTACTTTACTGCCAACAATTTTTCCTATTTGTAAATACTTCCTCCGTTTCACAAATATAGCAACAAATGAATTTGAATGCATTTTAAGGAAGAAGTTTAACCATGTAAACGAGCAAATTAATCAAAATAATTTAACACAATTAAGAATGGGATTATGTGTCAAAGTCGTTAAAACTATTTTGATTAATTTACTAGTTTACATTGTTAAATCTCTTCAATAAAATGCATGCAAATTCAATAATCGCCATTTTTTTATTTTTTATTTTTTTGAAAAGGAGGAAGTAATTTATTTCAAGATCTTGGAATAAGATTATAGCATCTATTATATAAATCATAGCATGAGAAAGGTGAAGTAAGATCTTGAATCTCAATGTGTTTGTTTAAAGTATTGATTACATTTGTCGCTTCCCTTTGCATATATTCATCGATTGTGCTTCTTAAATTGCAACATCCAAGGGTTTCACACTTTCTAAAAAGAGAAGATAGAGAAGAGGGAGAGAGAAGAGTGGACTCAWGTGATAAAAGGAAAGATAGAGAGAACACAACCAAATTTGGTAATGTTGCTGTTTATATGAAACTTCCAAACAAGGAAAATGTTGCAATAGTAAAAGAATGGAGGAAGTACATATTAGAGGGTAGCTAAACTATTGAGATAAATGATTGAAAAAACGAAGAGAAAATAATAAGAATGGAATTGTGAGTATGTCTTAGAAAATTAAATTGTTATACACCATTGAATAAAAATAGTGGTGTATTTGCACGAGTCAAGCAGAATCCACTTTTATCCCTTGGAAAATTTCATAAAAATCTTCCGGTCACATTCAACCAATCCAATCCTTGGA
The DNA here is from genome assembly GCA_008642245.1 of Bassia scoparia. Taxonomy (NCBI): domain Eukaryota; kingdom Viridiplantae; phylum Streptophyta; class Magnoliopsida; order Caryophyllales; family Amaranthaceae; genus Bassia; species Bassia scoparia. Next base: position 31,910 of record SNQN01001785.1, on the reverse strand, counting down.
TAAATTTTATTTCTATCATAACTCGTGAGAAGTCAGTTAGTCACAAACTCAGTGATTAGTCCAATAACATTTAGACTGTGAACTGAAGTAAAAGTAATGAAGTTATAGAAAACTTTCTTTTCAAACATCTGCACATAATATAAACTATGGAAAAATATAGCAAAACGTAAGAACAACTACCATGTGATGTACCGATTATTGGGTTGTAATAGTTATACCACATAAAACTATAAAAGGAAAGTCATTAGTCAAGTATTTCTACCTGAATTCCAAGTTCTGGATTCTGATCCGTTCAACAACCATATCATCATGATCAGAATCAGACCCGGCATCGTCATCTTTCTTTCTATCTTTCATACTCACCTGCCGGGACTTGGAAAACATTGACCGAAGTTTCTGTATCCTGGAAACACCAGTCACAGAAAGCAAAAGAAATTTAAAAGGCATAAAACCATCATGATCTTGCTAGAAAGGTGAATAAGTTTCTGTGCCAATTTAACTACAAAAGACCTCAAGACCAAAGCACTTTCTGCGTACTTAGAAATTTACAATCAGCGTCACCCTGAATCGCACTAAGCTAATATACAACATCTTCGCAGAGGAATAATATACGAATTATCTTCTTCCCTAAAGACACTTGGTTCTTTCCTAGTACCTCCTGACAATCACCGATGACTTGTTTTACATAGCAAGCGATATTTTCTTGACTAATAATAGAGTAGATTAGACTTTTTGCATAACTAACGTTATATGCATCAGATTATTAGAATATTCAGAATAAAAAAATCTTAATATGTAAAAATAAAACCTACTTCCTCCGTTTTTAAGTAGAGGTATCATTTTTTTTCGGGCAATAAACTCTCTTCAATTCTCTTCTATCACAGGGGTTCTCACTAGTCACTTCCCCTTTTTCTTTCTCTCTATCTCTCTTCTTTCCAAAAGATTGATTAGAGTTCGTCTTTTGCAAAGTGATGCATCTATTTTGAAACGGAGGAAWATAACCTAGTGGGTTAAAASTAGTTAAATATTCTCTAGTATGTGAAAGTTTTCTCTCCCCCACAAAACTGRCCTTCACCACAATTCAATCTCTCCTCTAAACAGAACCAGGATCTCCAGAGTCCAGACTACATAGATCTAGAACACAGGTTCCTATTATCCTATATCATCATCCATTGGTAGAATTTAAGCCACATTKTGTGCTACTATTGACTAATTATGTTATCTTGGTAGTATAAAATATACTCCCTCCGCAACGCAATTCTCGTAACAATTCCTATATTTTTGGTAACGCAATTCTCGACAATTCCTATATTTGGGAGTACTTTAATCAACATTATCTGTCAATAGGCTTTATTTTAAGAAAAGTCATTCATCGCATTATATTGTGAACAAGCTCCACCAATATAAACAGACCTGGATGTATCACAGGCAGACTAAGTACATGATATATCAATGGGGCATATACATATATTCCTTGCATTTTGTTCAGATCCATCCTCTTTTTTGTTATTATTTTTTTTCGCTTGGCATAGCTTTACTAGTTAAGGTTTAAGGTCATTGTAGATTAAAAAATAAATTGCCGCAATTTGATAAAACTTAACAATCGACTTTATCGGAAGTTGTTAGAATAAATTCCACATCAACCCTGCTTGACATCTTGATTTTGTTAATCAAAAGAGAGCTTAATTCTTAAGAACCCAAGGTAACTAATGCAAAAGAGCTAAATGTATATCCTTCTCCCTTTAAAATTCTGCATTCGTGTTTGACTTATCAGCAAGTTCTATACTTGAACTTTCTATTTGTTCTTTGCATCAGGATGCACATACCACCTCACCCCTGCATTCATGCACAATAATGTTTCCTTTTCTTCTTCCTTTTTTTTTTTTTTTTTTTTGTAGAATGCATAATAAAGTTTTGGTTCTTAACATCATTACAATACGTAGTTGTAATTTAGACACAAGTATTTCATACTATGGCTGAAAGCAGAAACTGAGTGTCAGGTACACACTCACCCAGTCACTCTCAAAATCTTTCCCCATAGACGTGCAATGATCATATCCACTTTCTCCATGAAAAAGTAATCAGTAGTGCGGTCAATACCAATGCCACGCCGGAAAATAATATACTGAAGGGGAAAAAAAGTATAATCATCAGAGTCTAACAGAATAAACACTTTCTAAATAATATAAGCAAAGCAAATGTCAAACACTCAAATGTTTCACCAAAAACCAAGTCAATCTTTAGTAGTCCTTGTTCTCATCAATGAGCATAATAAAAGTCATTTTACAAAATTTATTATAATGGAGACTCGATCAAGAGGGTAAGCAAAGAAGACAAGGCACCCTCCTTGAAAATTACACAAGGGTAAGCCAACCAAGGTGGAACATAGTTATGCAAAAGCCCCATCTACCACAAGGAAGCTAGGAAAACTAGATCCCACAAATTTTTTATCCTTTCCTACAATGGAGACTGTAAGTGGTTAAAATGTAGGGGCAAGAAAAAATTGTCAGCCCTCCTGTGCAACCTTTATAAACATACCAACTCCCAAGCAACAACATTATTCGCCTTCAGCCCACATAAGTTTATCACACACACACACGRTCACAAAGAAAAAGGGTTTCCATTCTTAGAAGTCTTCTTCATACTTGATCTCAAAAATAAATCATTGTATGATTATTCTTTAAAGCAACCCCAAAAAGTTGTATTGGACGACTATGAACAATAATATCCAACCAAAGAAATCATCAAGTGAACAAGACTCAATTAAAGCTTTAGGTGTTAATTTATAATGGTTATCCCAAGGGTAGAACCAAGAACAAGTACTTCATGAGACTCTGGACTATCACTTACCAAACCATACATGAAAATGGGAACGCTCGCAAACTAAAAATGAAAATCAAGATATCTACTCTCACTGTCCTAATATCTTTGTCCCATTTTCTATTTTTCCTAACTCATTTCTGATTTCTTTACTTGTTCAACACTTACTCTCTTAATTACTCAACCTACCCCACACGGAGTTCCTCCCCTGACTAAGCATTGGCTTGTGGGAAAAAAGTTCATGGAACAAAAATAATGAGTCTAATGGAGTAATCTTTCTACCTCAATGTTACCAAGCCTTACACTATTTCAAAGAAAGCCTTCAACCCTATCACTGATAAGAGGAAGCAAAATGTACATTGAATTGATGTAAAACCCCTACATGCATCTTCCCTTGTTACCAATAGGCAATGACCCAAGCTCACAAACTCCTAGTGCTTTTTGGCAAAAATGAACATGAGATGACAACTTGAGTTAATGCAACACGAAATAACCAAATTTAAGAGAAAGACTTTAGAATATTTAGGTAAGCATCATCACTAGACAACTCATATTCATTATTTTTATTAAATGAGTCCGGAAGGAATAATAAGATTTAAACACCCCCCCCCCCCCTCCTCTCTCTTTCTCTCTCTCTCTCTCTAACAGCCAATCTAACATGGAACATAACATGACTCCACCCAATTATGAACTCTTGTGAGCAAAAAAATAACATAACAATACAGCATGATCCAAACAAAACACAATATTAACGAGTATGAGAAATTTTCTAAACAAAAAAGGGGGAAAATGTGACTGTAGGAAAAAAAATTTAACAACATTACGCTACATAGAATATGTACTCTTCCAAACCAATTTAATTTAGATTGTTCCAACTTTCAACACTTCCCAATTAAGTCATCTTTGGTCTTCCTAGGCGTTAATGATAGTCTCTTAGTTTTCCACTTTCCTAATGAGATCAATTATCCCTCATCTTGTTCTCAACTAATCCTTTGTAGGTGGATATTTTGGCTTTGTTTAAGGTGTTTCACCACATCAATCACATATTCTRGACAAACGCATCWATGCTATACCCACATTATAAGCTTTTTAAAAGACCAACAATTCTAGAGCAATGGTAGATATCGTATAAATGGATACCCTATAAGATTCTCTTCAAGTTAAAAAAATTAAACATATGCACTATAGCTATAAATATCTTCACTTGAACCACCGATACTAATCTTATGGGTTAAATCTTAGCCTATTTTAGACCTTTGTCGGTGTTTTCTTCATATTCTCCTTTTTCAACCTTTTTTTTTTTCCTCCTTACATTACCAAACGTGTTTATTATCTATATATTTATTCATTATCACCTTTATGTGAAATAAGCCTAATTAGTTATTTACATGAATGACCTAATTGAATATCCTTAGACAACCAATTTATTTACCTTTGTTTCTAAWTGGACTCAATTAAAGTTGCCTGAAAAATTAAGTCTTAATGTGTTGGATTAAAAAACTTAAATTTAAGGGATATTTCCTCGTATACCCGTGAGGTAAGGAACCACTAGAGCTCCCAAAGAACTTTAGTGATAGATATCTCTAAATCTAGACCCTCTGAGAAAATTCAATGGTTGTCATTAAATACTACGTGGGGACCAGTGGACCATGTAATTTGTTTTTTAAAAAAAAAACAAAAAACAGAAAAATGAGGAAAACAGTTAGGCAACACATGGTAGACAAATTTTATTTTTTGACATGGCAAATTTAACTCCAACAGTGGGTTTCCTATTGCCAATCTCAAGCCTAGATAACYGAGGAGGGTAGGGACAGCTAACGTAAAACATTATCACATCTTATGACATGTACCAAAATAATAATTTCATGAGGGCGTTCCCTACTCATCGACGCGCTACACTTCTCAGACCGGGTAGTGATAAGTTTGTAAGGGTTGCTCGGTCGTCGCCCTAAAGCGATGCGCCACATCGCTCGAATGTGGTGTCAAATGAGCAAGGGAGGGCAATTGGGGCGTCGCCTACTCAGCGACGCATGTTGCACTTCCCACGCCGGGTGTAGTGATAAATATGCAAGGAATCCTAGGTTGTTGCCACAAAATGACGCGCCACATCGTCCACATGTGGTGTCAAATGAGCAAAGGAATGGGCGCGGTGAGAACGGAAGAAAAAGGGTACAAGGTGTTCCGCCCTCAGAAAAAGAGGTTATACATTGGTTGGGACTTGAATTAACATGTTGGGGTAAGGCATGAATATGGAGGTTTTGGTTATGGGCAATGAGACGCCCACGGAGAGACCATTTTGGATTTTGCTCAATCTTATAATTTAATAGAAGCGCAATTCCCACTTGATAACTTTCCGAAGCGGTGCAAATGCAACTCAAATAGACTTTCTGCTCACAAGAAGGGCGAATAGACAAAGTTGTGTCAACTGCAAGGTCATCCAGGAGAGAGCGTTGTTACCCAACACAGACTCTTAGTGATGACTATCAGATTGAAAGAAAGTGAGAAAAAGAAGTGTAGTCAGGGGGGCAAGGAGGATAAGATGGTGGACCTTAAAGGATGCAAACGTTTTCACCGAAAAAGTGATTAACGAGGCAAACTGGGATGAAGAGGTCGATCCAGATACAACTTGGTCAAAAATGAAGAATTGTTTCCTAAGAGTGGCCAAAGAAGTCTTAGGTGAATCAAGGGGGAGAACTATGGTGCATAGGGATACTTCGTGGTGGAATGAAGAGGTGAAAGAAGCAATCAAACAGAAAAAGGATTGTTATCTAGCCTTGGGGAAAAGTAGGACTGATTCAACCGTATAAAGACGCTAAAAATAAAGCAAAAGCAAGCTAAAGAAAAGGCTTACTAGGAGGTTTATGAAAGGTTAAACTCCAAATAAGTAGAAAGGGAGATTTATAAAATGGCAAAGAGAAGACAAGAGGTGAGGAAGGCTATTGGTATGGTCAGGTGTGTCAAAGATAAGAATCACAAGGTTTTGGTTCAAAATGAGGACATCAAAGAATGGTGGAAGGAGTACTTTGATGAATTGTTTAATGGAAGCTAAGGGGCCGTTACATGGATACGTCGGTGAGGAAGGAGGAAATCAWCAAGGGGTATGTACGAAAGGTTAGAAGAGTAAAGGTAGAGATTGCATTGAAGAGGAAGAAATCGAAGAAAACAGCTGATGGTATACCGGTGGAGGTGGGTGGGTAAGGTTGGTATTGATTGGTTAATAGAGTTGTTCAACAAGATATGAAAAACTTCAAGCATCCCTCAAGATTGGCAAAAGAGCACCTTGGTTCCAGTTTATACAAAGAAGATGCTCAGGCTAAGCCACACTACGAAGTTGTGGCAACGGGTAATAGAAAATCGGTTAAAGGAATTTACTAGCATATCCGAAAACCAGTTTGGTTTTATGTGTGGTAGATCCAAATGGCCGCAATTAATTTGTTAAGACAAATGATAGAGTTTTATAGGGCGAGGAAGAATGACCTCCATATGGTTTTCATCGATCTAGAAAAGGCTTATAACAAAGTACCAAGACAGGTATTTTGGTTGGCAATGTTGAAAAAGGTAATTCCCGAAGGTATATATTAACCTAGTTAAGGACATGTATCGGGGTGTCTCAACATATGTCTTTGCATCAAGGGTCGGCGTTAAGCCTTTTCCTTTTTGCATTGGTTATAYATGAAGTGACAATGGTGTATGTTATTTGCAGATGATATTGTATTGGTGGATGAAACTAAAACTCGAGTTAATGTCAAGTTGGAGCAATGGAGACAAAGGTTGGAAACTRMAGGATTTAAGCTAAGTCAGAGTAAGAGTGAGTATTTAGAATGTTGTTTTGGGTCACAATAGGGGACAAATGATGGAATGGCGAGGTTAGATAGAAAAGATTTGACCATAACTGAATGTTTTAAGTATCTTGGGTCAAACATCCAAAAGAATGTGACCAAGATGTGGCCCATAGGATTAATCCGGGTGGCTTAAATGGAGAATGGCTACGAGAGTATTGTGCGATCAAAGCAATGGAAAGCGGCTACGAGAGTGTTGTGCGATCGAAGCATCCATCTAAAGCGACTACTAGTATTGCTCTAGCTCTATGGTACACAATGTTGGCCCTCCAAAAAGGAGCATATTCAAAAGATAGGGCACCGAGATGTGGACGTTGAGATGGATGTYCGGGAGCACTCTACGAGATCGAATAAGAAACGAGGTAGAGGGAGACCAAAAATGACTTAGTGGGAAGGAGTTAGAAAGGATCTGAAATAGTTGGATTTGCAAGAGACTGAYGCTCTCGATCGTAGAGAGTGGAGGAGGAAAATCTATGTGGATGACCTTTCYAAATAATCACTTTTGGTTCATATTAGCCGACCCCACATATGGGATTAATGCTTTGATTGATTGACTGACTTGAGAGGTAACTACTTGATAGATATTTTCTTTGACTTGATAAGTAGTTATTCAGACATGATAGGCAGTAGTTCCGAAGAATTGAAATCTACCACTAAACTTTTGAAAGAACTCGAGAGGATCRTGATATACCCCGAGGTATCAAAAAAGAGTCATATACCCCTGCCCTGAAAATCAGGGTAAATAGATCACGTAACATTAATACTAACAGAACTCAAACGTCGTTATAACACCGTTATGTTTTGCCTAATTCTTCTTCCTTCCTTCTCCCTCCTACATCTCTTCAACCACCCAGCTACCACCTTACCCCACAACACCAATTCGACCCAAATTGTAATTAAGTATCTTGCTAAGAAAAACACAGCCACCACCTTGCTATGTTCGAATTTGTCCCCACCAATCGACCCTATTCCACCATGAATTTGCCCAACCCACCACAGCGAGACCAATGAACCACCAGCAACCCAAGACCACAAGTTCTCGTTGAAATCGTCAAGAGTGGTTTCGATTTAGGGATTGAATTTGTTGCAAGTACAGTTTGAGCTTTGAAAATAATTACTTTGTAATTTCTTGATTGGAATTGAAAGAACGAATCATTAATCTACAAATTGATGTTCCATGGAAGCTTAGATCTAGATAATACTTAGAACTTCCATGTACTTTTTAAAAGTCAGAGCATGTAGAGTGGAAGGTCTCTTTAAAATTCATTGTTGAAGTGAAGTCAGCATCAAATTCTCCATTATAACTTACCAAAAAATATCCATAACGTACTAGTTAGCAGACCAAATTTTTCTAAAGACCTTAGAAAGTTAATTGAATTCCCTCTCTTTCCTCACAATCCCACCATTTAAAAAGTAATTACCCCAAGAAGAGGCTATGTAAAGGTATTATAGACGAAGAAATAAAACATCAAGAATCCAGGATTCATCATTCATACCACTTAAACTTCATTTTCTAATGCCCACACTTATTGAAGGTAAAGCCCAAAGGATATTAAATTCATCAATTCTCCTCTAAACCTTCCCACTCATGTCTCTCCTTAAATTCACCAATCAAGTTAATTCTTCTAATCCAAAATGCATTTTTATCATAAAATAAAGACTACTTTATTCTTATMTAACTTCCCATAATACTCAACAAACCTATGTTACAATAAGTTATTTACACTTCAAAACTAATGCGTTTTTGGCAAGAAGTCAAACAAAATAACAAGCCCATGTCATTAGTCTTAGATTGTGGAAAGTAAAAGTCAAGAGTAGTAATGGGAGTGGGAAAGTAAAAGTTATATGAGCTTCAATAGACAATCATAGCTACAAAATATGAAAGACATTACAGTTTAGTTTATAGTTACCTTATCCGCAAACTCAGGGAGATGATCATGATGGTGCTTTGAAAAGTACCGCTTCAAAAGAGTTTTGTCAATCTAAAATCACCACACCGACACATACACAACAACGAAAGGGGAAGCAATAGATAGATGTTAGAAATAGGATATCATAGACTTCAATGCATATGCARGCAATATAGAAACTACAAAGGTACCTTCGATTCATCCACTGAGATCGGGAGATTCAAAAGATATTGGCCAGTATGAGCAACTTCATTCTCCTCATCAGTCACTATCTTAAAATTACTCTTATCCATCACCTGAATGCAAAGGAGATAAGGATGAATACCAAACACCAAAAGCTTGTGATCATTGTTTACTAAGAAGTAGTAGTCACATTATACCTGCAACATATAGCTCAGAAAATTTTCTTCAAGAATATCAATTTCTTCCGGAGATAGATGCTGCTGTTCCAACTTTTGAGCTCCATAGATAGGATCAAACAGGGAGTACAATTGCTGCATCATTCAAGCATATAACTTATAGTTATACACCGTTTAAAAAAAAAAATCAATGGAAAACCAAGAAATACACAGAACTCACAGTACCATCAAATCTTCAAATTGTAAGATATACCATGCCCGAATGGTATACTCAGCTCTCTTACAAAACTTTAGAAACTCAGCTCTATCGTTACTATGTTCTGCAAGGAATAACTATAGCAAATCAGTCCGTCACGCCCAAAACCAAACCATGGATAACACTGCAGCTAGAAACACAATAAAGAATGCACTATATTGAGGCTATCAAGAACATTCATACATGTGCTTTGTATTTAAAATATTCACACATGTACTATGTATGTATTGGCAAACAGCAAATATTGTCTTGAGAGGTGATACCAAATTTAATCCCATTGAGACTCTCTTGAAGCCAACGAAAAATATACTTTTTTTTTATTTCTTTGCATAAAACTACATAAAACACTAGACTAATAAATTTCCAAATAAATGTCAGGACTCAAATGATATACTGCCTGAATACCTGCTACTAGCCTACAGGCTACAGTAGTAGATACTAGACATCCAATGAAAGTGATACTTGAACAAGGGTTTAGCCTAAAAGAAGCACAAATAAATGCCTTACAATTTACAAACTAGAGCTTGTATTACTTTTCAACTGTAAATTCATGGAATTTGTAAAAAWTAGAGGATACAATCATACAATTTGACAAACACTTAGTTCTCAAAATCAGAATTCCATTAAGCATCAATGCCCTTTCACACCCAATTCAAGAAACAATAAAGTCAAATGTAAAAATCCCAACTTTATAACATACATAAAAAATTAAGCTAAACCCATTTCAAATTTCGCAAATATAAACATAACCCAAATGAGAAATTAGCACAAATACGAAATTCACATTAAGAATTTCGATTCTAATTTTTTTGGTAACTGTTCTATAACATTTCAATAGAAACAAAATTGAAAAATTACCAATGAGATTAGCCAAAGTCATAACCAGCTTAGGCTTCAAAACAGGAATCACAGATTCACGCTCCAATCGAATAACTTCCTTGGGCTTCTCCTTCTTCCCCATGTCKTTAACTCCACTGTTGTTCGCCATTGWAAGCAAGCAAAAGTGCTTTGATTTTGATGTTGTAGAAGAAAAGGCAAAGCAGTTACAACAATAGTAATAATAKTACAGTAATCGAGAATAAAGAAGAAACTTGGGAAAGAGCAAATATTCGCAACAGAAAAGGGGGTTGTTTAGTGTGTCGGCAAAGCTACTAGTCAGTAACGTTGTTGTTGTTGTTGTTGTTGTTGATGCTGTTGTTTGGTATTCATTCAATAATTTCCAAAAACAGTGATGTTTGATTGTTGAAAGTGAAAATTGTGTGAGTTATTGAGATAGTAATGGCTTGAGTTTCGAATTGAAGAAATGAATGTTACGTTTTAGAATGAACAGATCATGATTCATGAGTATTTCTGGTAAAGTAACGGTATTATTAGTTTTCAATTCAATTCAATGTGCATGAATGATCTGGCCTCATCTTTGTTTTCAAGAATGTTTTGTAAGTTGTAACGGTTAAGTGATCCCTAAGTTAGGCACTTAGGCGTGTTGCTCAACACTAGTGTGTGAAAGTAGCATTTCGGGACGTATTTGACAAGTGGGAATGAGAATTTGGGTAATATAGGATGGGAATGAGAATGAGAATTGAAATGTGGGAATTGATAAAATTTATCCTAATCCCTTGTTTGGTATTGATTTGGGAATAAATGAGGATTTTAAATGGAAAAAAAAAGAAATAAAATGGGATGTAGAAATAGGTTTGAGCAAAAGAAAAGAAAAATGAATTCCCTCCCAAATACCAACCCCCTAGGTAATAAAAATAAGGGAATAGACCCTAAATAATCTCATTCCCCTTCCCTCAAATAATCCCATTCCCCAAAAACAAACATGGGAATTTAGCAAATTAAGATTAAAATTCTCATTCACACCAATATATTCCCACATACCAAACACCCCCTTAGGGTATTAGTAACAGGAGGTTTGTTTATGAATTAAAAAAAACAAAACAAATCTCTCCACAAACTCCTATTGCTACACAATTTAGTTGGGGTGCATATATGAGAGAGGTTAATTGTCACGGACTAATTTGAGACTTAGGACTGTGATGGCATGAACTGAAGTAAAAACTAAATCAAACCAACGAATGATGCCTGAATTCAACCATGCATTCACGGAGCAAAGGAGCCCGAACTAGAAGTCATGTCCGGGGGAAAGAGGAGAGTAGTCCGCAGACTCATCACTTTCCCCTCCCAAGCCACCGTTTACTGAGGGCTCCGACTCTGGCTCACACATCTCATTACTCGGATCCTCGGACAACAAGATGATTTCGTCGGTCTTCTCAATCATCCTAGCCAAGTTCGCCGCCCTTACAGTGGCACGGTCGACTTCGACCCCTTTCTCAAGCCACCCATTTGGCCCAGGGTGACTTCCAGCCTAGCCCATAGATTTTTCATGTTGAACCCCAAGAAATTCGTATTCTCCTACAATAAAAACTTCAAACGAGCAAGTGACATCGAAGGAATAAGCGAATCGAGGACTTCACCTGCAATTTCGCCAAGGAACCACATAACCCACGCATAAACTAATGAGTAATTTGTAAATGGAGATGTGGGATTTTGATGGGTACATTGGGTTTAAGAAAACAAAATCAAATTGCTTGTCAAAAAAAAAAGAAAACAAAAATAAATTAAAGTAATTGTGGGTTCCAATATAAATATTTGAAAAGGTTTGTGTAATTGTGTTATTGTTGGTTATAGGCTTGTTTAGAAGAGGTTTGACAAAATATGACATGGCATGAGAACAAACCTCTAACAAATTTGTGCTATTGCTATTGGTCTTAGTTGTAACGCTAGTGGATAGCAATTCATGGAGATGTTATTGGTAAAAAATAAATTTTCTAATACGAGTGTTCGATAATAGTAACAGTTGTATTTAATGTAAAAATAATAATTATCATGTTGCGTTTTAATCTAGTTTGAACGATAAAATGGTAATTAAATGTTAATCCTAATAACATTTGAAAAAGTAGTGTTAAAGCTAATCACCACTCAAAACGTTACATTAAGAGCACTCTCACTAGTGCACAAAAATAAAATTCCTCACCACTCTCTCTCCTACTTTCTCTCTCTTCTCACCCAATTTTTCCTCACATTACACTTTTTCACTACACCAATGCTAAAAAAAAAAATTCTCACCACTCTCTCACCTACTATACCCTATACCCCACCACAATYCACATCATCATTTTATTCACCCATCCCATTACTTTTAATACTTATAATTWATGAAATTATGTTTTATAATGAATTATTAACATTTAACTATATTTTAAAAATACGGCTAATCATGATCAGAATTAATTAATCACATTTTTCAAAATTATGTTTTTTCAAAAATACGGCATATGTACAAGTAAACACTAAACATTAAGAAGTTTGGTTTCCCANCCAAGGAACCACATAACCCTCGCATAAACTAATGAGTAATTTGTAAATGGGGATGTGTGATTTTGATGGGTACATTGGGTTTGAGAAAACAAAATTAAATTACTTGTCAAAAAAAAAAAAAACAAAAATAAATTAAAGTAATTGTGGGTTCCAATATAAATATTTGAAAAGGTTTGTGTAATTGTGTTATTGTTAGTTATAGGCTTGTTTAGAAGAGGTTTGACAAAATATGACATGGCATGAGAACAAATCTCTAACAGATTTGTGCTATTGCTATTGCCCTTAGCTGTAACGCTAGTGGATAGCAATTAATGGAGATGGTATTGGTAAAAAATAAATTTTTTAATACGAGTGTTCGATAATCAGTTGTATTTAATGTAAAAAAAATTATCAAGTTGCGTTTTAATCTAGTTTGAACGATAAAATACTAATTAAATGTTACTCCTAATAACATTTGAAAAAGTAGTGTTAACGCTAATCACCACTCAAAACGTTACATTAAAGGGCCTGTTTACATTAACTGAAATCAACTGAACTGAACTGAACTAAACTGAATGGAGCTGAACTGAATTGAATATTTTATGAGAGAGAGAAATTGGGTTAAAAACTGAACTGAACTGAATGGAGCTGAAGTGAAAATAAGCTAATGTAAACAAGCCCTAACGAACAATAATAAAATTAACCAAGTAGCGTTTTAATTTAATTAGAAAGCTAAACGATACAGGGGAAAAACTACGCCGAATACACCTGTTTAGGGGCAGACCCACTAAGGGGCATATGGGGCCCCTACACCCCTTCTTTTTTGAAGAAAAATCAGAGTTTAAATTTTTTTGAAGAAACGCGTGATAACACAAGCACTTCAAAAAAAGGTGCTCATTTTGGACGCTTTTTGAGTCCAAAGGGGACGCTTTTTAGCGTCCCAATTTCATTTTTGTACGCTTTTAAAAAACGTCCCAAATTTCAACGTGCATATTTTGGGACGCTTRTTTGGGTCCAAATTTATGAACTTTGTGACGTTTAAAAAAGTCTCTCTATGATTTTTTGGGACACTTTTTTTAGTCRTTATGGAAGATAATTGAGACGCTTTTTAAAGTCCATGTAAACTGGGACGCTTTTTTGAGTCCAAATAGTTGTAGACTTTTCAATGTCCCATCTTTAAAAATTGGAAACAAAAAAGCGTCCAAATATATTCCTACAAACATGATGACTGATTGACTGGTGACATTAATATTAAAAGCTTTCGAACAATTTATATAAAAAGTTACATAATCATCTTCATGGACATACAACTGACATTTATATACAAAATTAAATACAAATATTCATTGCTAACATCAATATATCTATATGTTAATAGTAGTTCTTTATAAGTAGCTACCAAACTTAAAGATACAATTAAATAAGATAAACATCCATCAAATAGAGTACTATGGATCATCTAAACAAGTCCAAGGAAATGTTTCAACTACGCTGCTAACATAATCTTGTAGCACTTCAAAAGACGGTGTTCGACTAAGAAAATGAAGTTGCATATCGGAATCTACTTTGTGCCATCTTTGATTTGAAACTTTTGGAATCTATGAAAAAAGAAAAAATACATCAAATGCTATTTAAGTAATGAAAAAAACAAATTAAGCCAAAAAAAGACTTTTCAGTTCTAAGCCAAAAAAAAAGACTTTTAATTTCTAAGCCATTAAAAGAGACGAGGCAAGAATACAAAAAGACCTAACACACCCATTGTAAATGACAAAGATACAACAGACATACAACTTCAACTAGAATAAAATTAACAAACTATATGCACTAATTCAATGGAAACAGGGATTAGCAGGGTATATCTTATCCAGCAATGAGGTTCCCTAAAGTTCACAATACTTACGTGAAAGATAGATTATTTTCATTGATACCCGGTTAAACGTTCTATTCAAATATCTAGTGAATGTGCAAATCTTAMAGCACCCTATGAAAATCTCCAACTAGAAAAGAAATAAGAAAGGGTTCATCACAACAGAAAAGGTTGAAGTTGTCAGGGTTAATAAAATTGTTGTCAAAGTATTACTCAAAAGAAATAATGATAATCCTTATTATTATGGTGGTATACAAAAAATTAATCTATACAATTTGGTACAATATCTATTCTAAATTTCTAAGTAAGTTTTGCCAGCACCATTGATAAGGGAATGCATTGACAAACAACAAAAAAAAATCGATAAATTAGCAATTAAACATACAACATAAGCAATGGAAATAGGAAAACATGGGCCAACTCAAAGTGTTTAATCTTCTTCGCTTTAAAAAAATGCAAACGGAGCATCTTGCATGCACATTAACCATTCATTTGATGCAGAATAGACATTGCACCCACGACCTTCGATAATAAACTTTACAACGATTTCAACTACTTAACCTCAAAACACAAAAAGTAACTTCCTAAACTTACTATGTAAGTTACTATGTAAGGGCATCACAATACATCTTGTATCGGATGCGTAGACATCTTATTCTACCAATTTT
>SNQN01001784.1:36454-77219 GCA_008642245.1 Bassia scoparia | reverse complement strand
TATTAAATAGTGCAAAAGAACAACAAATCACTTACCATTGTCTTTATTACTCTTTCATCGATCAATAAGTTTGGTTAAGCACTTCAATTTTTGCTGATTCTGTGATTTCATCTTAAAGAAAAGGCGAATGAGGTTCACAATGCAAGTAGAGCAAAACAAAGAACACTAAGAACACATCTCACACGATAACAAAAACAGCTCACGTAGGAGCTAAAACCAGCAACTCAAATCAATCTAACTTATACTATTGTCCCTTTTTTTAATACAAGTAGCTCCTTTAAAGAAATTAAGCATGTGTGTGGGTTTTGTTTAAATTAAAATGCATATATATGATCGGAAGGTTAACCTTAAACTCGTTGAACCAATGATCTTTTACATGCTGAGGAACCTCTGTCCAATTCATGTATGGATTAATGAGCCTTGAATGAGTTGGAAACACCTCTAGCTACTATGGACTTGCTAAACCTGAAAAAAAGTAAAATCCATTACAACTCATATCAAAATCCTACACTAACATGTGACATGATGAACTATTAACTCACCAAAGTACACCCGATATTAGCTCCATTTTCCCAGACTTTGGTACGGTCTCAGCCTTAATGCATTGCTCTGATTGCGTCTTAATTAGTGGTGRTTGCTACCTCTGAAGCATCTACATGTGCAACCTCATCTAGTGTAGGGGTGGCTTTAGTGCTTATGCTTGTAGTAGGTGGCGGGGCCTTGCTGCTTGTTGTAGGTGGCAGCGCCTTGGTGTTTGCAATAGGTGGTAGCGCCTTGGTGCTTGTAGTAGGTGGTGGCRTCTTCGTGCTTTTAGGAGGTGGATGTGCCTTGTTAATTGAAGGAGGTAGCGGTGCCTTGGTGCTTGCAGTAGGTGGTAGCAACTTGGTACTAGTAAGAGGTGGCACCTTGGTGCTTGCATTAGGTGTTGATGCTTTGGTGTTCCTGTTAGGTGCCTTAGTAGCCCCGACAAAAACCACTTCATTTTAGTTGCTACAAAAAATCTGGAAAAGTACAACTTAAACACATAAAAGTTTATTAATAAGTTAGTACATATAAACCAAYCGGAAAAAAAAGGTATTCAATGATTGACAACATYAACTCACGAGACAAAATTAGGTAAGATCAGAAGAAGAATATATTTTGCAACAACTATTATTTGAGCATTAGACCATATCATATAGACAGTTRGGAACCTACAACATTGAAGATTCATGTACACACAACTCAGATTGTGGAAGAAAAAAAAGTCGAATGGGAGGGTTAAATCCCTAAAGTACACATAACCTTACTCCTGGAATAACAAGAACATCAACATTTCAAACTGAGGAAATATAATGTTTGGTCCACTTCAGAAAACATGAAATAATTATTCAACCACCAACCTACATCAAGCTGATAAAGCCGAGTCAAGCCGAGTATTTGTCTGTTCGAGCCGAGCTTGATAAGATTTAAAGTTGTTCGAGTATGGCCGAGCTCGAACGAGCCTTTTCATTTACTTGTTCGAGCTTGGCTCGTTAAGCTTTAGGATTGCTCGAGCTCGGCTTGAACTTGCTCATTTAGATGTCGAACTCGAGCTCAAATGTAAACGGGCTGTAAATAAACCTTTATAGACAAACGAGCTTTACTAATTTTTCAACATTTATTCATAGGAATTAATAAATTTGCAAATATTTATTATTTATTGTTTAAAACAAAGTGAACTTATTATTATAATGGTTGAATATGAAAATCTAATTATTACAATAATTTTCTTCATGTTAGTAATGAAAAATTGTTTAAAAAGGACAAAAAAGAAGAAWAAAAATAGAAGTAGTAGCAAGGTTGCTAGGTGGTGCRTGGTAGCATGTAGCTTTCACCATTCTTATGATACGGTCATTTATCTAAGATGAAAAATAACTTTGTTTTAATTTAAGTAGGATTTGGGTTGATTAAAAACGAGCTTTTTTCGAGTACTAAACGAGCTTTTACTAAGTTTAACGAGTTGTAATCAAGTTGTTCACGAGCTTTAACGAGGCGAACACATAAGTGTTCGAGTTTGGCTCATTTAGTAATCGAGCTTTGAATTATTGTTCAAGCTTGTTTATTTGTTCCACAAACCCACAAACAAGTTTTGACCGAGCTTGTTCACGAGTAGTTTGCGWACACACTGGCTCATTTGCACCACTTAGATGGTGATAAGTGACATGTTAATCACCCACTTAGAAGAAGAAAATCCTTTAAAAATGAATTAAGATAGTATACTAATGACATGATTGATGGGAAAGCAGAATAAAATAACTAACTCACAACCAAGTACTATATTAAATCAGGTAAACATATCATCCTCATCATATCATACAAATAACTAGTTCACAAACAAGTACAATGTTAAATCATGTAAATTCATCGTTGTCATCGTCGTCGTCGTCATCATCGTCATCGACGTCGTCGTCATCATCATCTTCTTCTTCCCATTATTCTTCCTCCTAAACAATAACATTATCACCTTCCATGTCATGTGTGTCAGCCTCCTCCTCAACATCAACACTATCAACTTCAGCAAGTACTAACAGTGATGGAGTTTGTGCAAGTTCCTCTTGGTAAAAGGTTTCATCAACGGGAGCATCAATATCTAATTTGGCTTTCGTCTTGAACACGACCACCATTGGCTTTTGTCCTTCCTCAAACTCGGGTAGGATGTAAAATACACTTGATATACTTTGTCGGCAAGCACAAAAGGATCATATACGGGGTACTTCTTTGTGTGATTAACAACCACAAGTTTGCAGTGTTCATGGACATTCACACCTTTTTGAGAATCCATCCACTTACACTTAAACAAAATAGTTTTATAAACTTTTTGGGTACCCAAGTATACTAACTCTATGACTTCTTCGAGAATCCCAAAGTAATCAATGTCGTCATGGGTTTTGACACCTATTCCATAATTCATAGTAACCTTGTGTTTCTCATACTCAAATGTATGAAACCTAAAACCATTAACCATAAAGTGCCTCCATGTTTTCACTTTTCTAGATGGACCCATGGCAAGTGCGCGAATTACTTCATTGCTTTCATCGGAATTTAAAACCTATYACGGTGATTGAACTGTGTTAAGTAACTTGCATTCGAAACTATAAGGTTATGCATAAGTTGAATGAAAGTTATAATCTTACATGATTCTCCAACCACTTCGTATATTGATCCCCAAATTCCCTTACTGCATCTACATACTCCATCTACATACTCCTTGAGTGATCGACCTTGACATCTTTCATACATCCATTTTCGACTAGATCGATCCATAAGTTTTAAATCTAAGAAATGCCATCAAACAAAAGAGTTGAAATAAGAAACAAAACTAAATTTTAGTAAAAGTATAGCCTAAACATCGTACTCTTTTTAGCTTTTGTTAGTACTCTTCTTAAATTATTTTAGTACTCTTCATATCGTAATTATTTGTATTCAAATGAAATTTGCTAAACTAATACCATGTTTTGAAAGTAAAGTGTAAGAGAATTAATTAAAGTAACATAAAAGTATAATTATTCAAATAATGAATATTTTTTTAACTGCATCTAGTTCTCTATATAATCATTTGATCCGATTCTACAAGTCTAATCCTAAATTTTATGGTAACAAGTACRAAGTAGTTCAARTGTTTAATTCTACCTCTATATATAATCAYGACTTTCTTTGTAGAATGTGTTACATAAAAGCTAGCTTGAGGTTAAACTTGACTAGCTAAAAAAAACWATACGTGCTAAAAAATTAATTACTCCTAATCAAGTTTGAAAAAAGACTTGTGCCAAAATAGACCAATAACAATGAGGACATGAGTACATGAATACTTTGAAAAATACTAAAAGGAAAAGTGCAAAGAGTAAAACGATACGACTAGCTTGATTTTGTTGAATGCCCAAACATCAATCAACCATGCATATAATAGGAACTAGCCATCCTTACGAGATGAATTTGCAATGTCAAAACAATTGTACACTGAAAACCATATAATGCAAATGCAATTTTATGCTTTCTTCGATCATCTGTTATAGTAGGATTATTATGTATGCTAGCTTCCTASATCCAGAAGTTTGGCAACCCAAAACTATGTATGTGTTCCTTGAAGAACAAAGCACAAATAAGCTTTTCTAACTAAACAAGGTCAGTGAATGAATGCCTCTACAAAGAAGATCAGATCAGATAAAGTTCATGCAGGAAGAATATTCATGAATTCATTCATAAATCCTATCAATAATTTGGCTTTAGATTACAGGACATATGTCAGGAAGAAATATCAGCTAATAAACATTCTAAGTTATTTGACAAAAAAAAAATCCTTTTGATATTAGTTCTATTGTCTTGATATTCGTTACAACTATTTTTTTCAGGCCAATCCATACAAACATCAATAAATCCAAAACACAACTATTTTATCAAGACCAATCCATACAAACAAACACACACATTCAAGATTCATATGCTAGTTCAGGTGAAACCCTAACAAATCGCATCCTTGACATGAAGACAAAATCTCAATTTAACATCAAAATTCCAAATCAAACATTATGTTACTACGAATATTACTAAAAACAATGAAATTTAATTAAATGAGAATTACACACTTGAAACTGAGAACAAATGGCAGAAAACACGACGGTGACAGGCGGAGCGGAGGGAGGGCAGCGGCAACGACAAATGGTAACGGGTAAACGACAATTGGAGCTGCAGTAGGGGTTGAGAGCCTCAACGAAAATTTTGAGAGTATGGAAGGATGTTTTACAATGGTCATCGTCATCGGCAACGACAATGACGAGACAACGGAAACGACAAGCACAGTAAGCTTGATGTCAGGATGTCGAGAGTTTTGGGTTTTTTGACTTAGATAAGCTTTCATGTGTAAGTTTTTTTAAAAAATCCTTTTGATATTAGTTCTATTGTCTTTGAATTCGTTACAACATTTTTTTCAGGCCAATCCATACAAACATCAATAAATCCAAAACACAACTTTTTTTTCAGACCAATCCATACAAAAAGCGCACACATTCAAGAATTCATATGCTAGTTCAGTGAAAACCCTAACAAATCGTATCCTTGACATTTAAACAAAATCACTCAATTTAACATCAAAATTCCAAATCAAACATTATGTTACTACGATTTACTAACAAAATGAAATTTATTAAATGAGATTACTACTTGAACTAGAAGAACAAATGGCAGAAAACCACGATGGTGACAGGACGGAGCGGCGAGAAGAGGATCGCGAGAGGAGTCCGACGAGAGGAGGGCAGCGGCAACGACAAATGGGTAACGGGGTAAACGACAATTGGAGCTGCACTAGAGGTGAGGAAGCCTCAATGAAATTTTGAGAGTATGAAGGTTGTTATAACAATGGGTCATCGTCATCGGCAACGACAATGACGACGACAACGAAAACGACAAGCAACAGATAAGCTTGATGTCAAGATGTCGAGAGTTTTGGGTTTTTATTGACTTAGATAAGCTTTTCGTGTGATAAGTTTTGTTTTTAAAAAAAAATTCAGTTATAGTTTAAGTAATAAAAAGTTTTCTAAATGTATCATAAATAATTTGTGGTTTGTTGCATAGAGTCATATTCACATTATCTAGTGATCTAGGCTCAAAACCAAAAGTAGTCGCTAATATAATTTAGTTAATCGTATTCGCAATTTTGCTCTTTTTCGTGACTTGTTGTGCTGACGGTAGGTTCGACCATGCGTGGCAATTTAATTTCAATTTTCAATTCTTATTTGAGTTCGATTTTTTATAAGTTTATTTTTCAAATGTTTAGTTATTGTAATAATAATATTTGAAAAAAATCATTATTTATTAAAAATTTAAAACATATTTATTAAGTTTGTTATTAAAATATCATGTACATTACGATAATTGATGATTTGATTTACCGGGTACGAAACTTGGTAACCATTCATACATTGTTGTTATGATTTGGGCGGTTTAACAATTAACGGTTTTATAGTTTATATCCGTTTTTTCTACTCTTATTTATTTTATTTTTGTAGTTTTTATTTTAGTTTGTTTTTTGTTGATTGAAATATAATTATAAATTATAATAAAGATAGGTTAAAAAAGTAATTATTATTAACGATAAAAAAACTTTTGCATTAATTGTTGAGCCTACACTATTTACTTCATCCCAAAGCAACCACGAAATGTTAAATCTTAAAATCGCTAACAAATTATGCGATATATATTATTTTCAGCATTTTCCAAAACAAAAAGACAAGAATAGAATCCGRYAATGATGTTTGGACATCATACCGTGTTCTCACGTAATTGTGTGCTATAAATACAACCCTCAAWTTTTGTTTTCACAACTCTTTCCATTCGTTCCTAGCGAAGCTCTGCTGTTTTCGAACACACTCCAAACACATTCGATTTCATCGTTTGATCAAGTTTCGTTAAAGGAATATAAGGGTCTGAAGCACGAACTTGGTTAAAAATGCCATATTGTAAGGTAAGTTTGAGGCCAAAGTCTCAAAACTAAACACCCTGTTGCATGCTTGATTGGAAATTTGACTTTTTATGTAAAATTTGCATGTAATATTGATTAGTCCTATCTGCATCTATTTCTGTTAAACAACCCACATAGTAATTTCATATTTAGAGTTAAATCGGAAATACGTTGTGAAAGATTGAATAGAGGCCGCTAGATGCGCGCGTGCGGGGTGTGTGTGCACTACTTCGCCCTTACTTTCGTCCCCGAATCCATGACCTCAGTGTACGATCAGACTATGGAGTCATTGTCCTTGCATTATGACTTGACAAGACATAATGTAAGTTCYGCARCTCCCGAAAAGAGTGCARTGGTGACATTCTCTACTCGTGTTTTTGGATATAATTCACACAACTTGAGGCRGCATACTCACAATATGTAAAATAGCAAGAATCCAATTCTTTGCAAAAAAATATTTCGCCCGAGATTGTACACGCAGGGTACTCGAGGGCAGTCATCTCCCCTCAGGCCCGCTAAACTTAAAGTCTCCCCACAGTGCCTATACAGTGATTGTAACTTGTAATTGGTAAGTAATTCCCTTTTTTCTCGTCAAAAAAAAAGTAATTCCTTTTTTTTACAAAAAAAGTTAAACATACAGGAAATATAACTTTGTTTCTTTAGATTGAACCGGATCCAAACCGAGAATAGAACTAAATTGAACTCACGAGACAATGAAAGTAAATTCGGATTGCGTATAGGGCCTAAGATCAAATGTACAGGGCCATCATGTGAGCTTTCTAATTCGTAGTAGTGAACAGGCCCAAATTACGCTTATGTTTTTGTTTTTTTTTGGTTTTTCCTCGGAAAAAACTTGGAAGAAAAACAAGTAAAGGCAGCCATCATTCATATTTTGCGCACAGTAAAGTCATCACTCATCAGAGCTCGGTAAGTATGTTTTCGCTTTGAACTCTTTATTCCAATCTCATTCTGTTGCAMTTGTTAATTACTATTACTACTAATTTAATTTCTAAGTGAGTCAATTTATTCTTGCTTTTCATTTGTTATCTGCATTTTGTAATTTAAATTGTGATCTGAAATTACCATAAAATAGTCGAATTGTGGAAGAATTTATCATTTTGGAGTTAAATTAAGATATTGAAGTTTGAATGCTCTTAATGAAGTCGTAGTCTGATTTTTTTTTTTTTTTTGCTTCTTAATCATGCTTTAGGTTGCTAATTACTTAATTAGTTCCTGACTCAGTTGTGTGTTATAGTATTGACTTTAATTTTCTCTTCATATTGAAATTGGTTCTATTGATTTTCCAAAGTAAGTAGGCTAATTATTGGCAGTTTTTACTTGTTAATGAAGTAGGATAGTAGCAAAATTTCTGAAASTTTTACAATAATTATATTTTGTCATTAGAATGAAATCATTAAGTTTAATGTTCATTACTTTGAGAAAACAAATATGCAAGTTGCAACAGCTTGTGTCTATGGAGACTTTGGAGAGTTGGAGACTGATGGGTTTCGACATTCGTCATGACTTGAATTTGGGGTGGTACCGTGGTAGACTGGTACTCTAGTAGTTAATTAGTAAATGGCATTCTAACAAGGAATTGTATCTTCTTTTGTATTTTGATACCTGAGGTTCATGACGTTTATCAATAGGATGTGTATGATTCAAGTAGTATGTCATCATTTGAGAGGAGAGACTTATTTCGATTTCTTGGAGCTCATGTTAGTAGGGAAACTGAATGCTCTAAGACCATTTGATCCTCATTTATTCATGGTAGAGTGGTCAGCTATTAACTGATCAAGCCTACCCCAGTCCCCAGACTACAATTAATGGTGTCTTATTACAATCAGATTGTGATAGTAGTAGAAAAAAACTAATTTTGCTTAGGTTAGTTTGCAGCGGTTTTACTTAATTGCAACAAATTAGGAAAATTTTTAGATTTCAGATTGGAAATTATGTTGCGGTTGAAGCAAGGAACCGGAGCAAATTCCCTGTTAGACATCACCTGCTGCAGTTTATTGGCCCAGGGCCATCCAGCCGTAGCAAATTTAAGTTAATACGAAGTATTAAATGAAGTACTAGTTGTTTGAGTGCAGACTTCTCCCTTCACGCCTTCCTCTCATTCCATTTTCGTCACTCAACACCAAGCCACATCTCTTAGCTCTCATTAAAACATCTCTCATTCTATGGATTACTATGATGTTCATGCTTAAGCTCCTTAAATTGCTGTCCTTCATTAGAATTATATTGGGTTTTGAATTGATTTTGGTTGAAGAAGAAAAGTGTATATTTGTGAGATTGGCAACAGAATTAGACTATTGTGGTTTTGTTGCTACAAAGATTCATGTAAATTCTTAGCTTTCGTCTTACATTTCTTTTATTTCGTCTAGATTCGATTATTCGAAAGAGAAATAGATCCAGGATTGCTATCAGATTTTCTACCTCTTTCCATAAAGACAAGGTATCATGTTCTTTAATCTTTTCTCTTTTTGGGTGGTTGTTGATTTTGTTGAGGTTGTCTTTCTTATAATGTTTGCAAGTTTAAGTTTGCTGATGGCTTTGCTGTTGCAGTGAGCTTCCCATAGAGAGCCCTAAATTATTCGTCCTTGTCTCCTTTTATCTATTCTCTTTCACAAAGTCTAGTATACATCTGGTCTACATTAATTTATTTTGCATCACAGTTTTTTTTTTTGTAAAAAGGTAAAATTCATTAATAAAAGCTCAAAGACAAAACAGAGCACAAAAGCTAAAAGCCACAGAGTCCAAACTGATTACAAAGGAGAAACAACACAAAGGGAGAAGCAAAAGCAAAGCAGAATACACCCTAACACAAATTACAAAACTAGGAAAGACTTACACCATTCAAACTGAACTCTACTCACTTTCCTAGGCAGCATACATTTCACTCGAATACTAACATCATGCAAAAGCTGGTGAATACACCTCGAAGGAGCCTTAATGCAATGATTCCATACAACTTGATTTCTTTGTTGCCAAATGATAAAAAGGCCACCACAGCAAGCAAACAAGATACTTCGCCGGAACCTGTCTTTAAGCATGAGCCAAGATCATTAGTAACAATGGGACTAGCCACAAAGGTTAGCAAAGCACAACAAGCTTTACTAAACTGACACTCAAAGAAAAGGTGACTAATAGTTTCATCCCCCAAATCACACAAAGCGCAAGAAGCATCCTACACAATCCAGAATTTCTTGAGAGTAGCCTTCACTCGAACTTTTTCCCACAGAATCAGCCAACAAATGAACCGATGCTTAGGAATATTTAATTTATTCCAAACCCAAGAACACCAAGCAACATCTGGATGTTTTGTACGAAGCCAATGATATCCACTGGACAAAGTATAACCCTGTTGTCTGTCCTTCCAAACATCTCCAGTGAATCCCATCTTCAACTCCTCCTTCACTTTCCAAATCTGCTTCCAAGTCCAAGGAGCAGAAGTAGTGCAAGGGGCTCTTTTCCAATTTCTCCCTTTGATATATCTGTGGTTAATCCATCGGAGCCAAGACTATCCTTTTCCGCAGCAAGGTTCCAAACTTGTTTACCTATAGCAGCTTTATTCCACAAAGATGGGTCTAAACCCCCTTCTTTCTTCGGTCTGCAAATAATGTTCTAAGCTATTGGAGGAGTCCTAGAAAAGATGGGTTTGCCATCCCAAATGTAATTTCTTCAAATAGCATCGAGAACAGTTTTAGGAAGAATAAATATATTAGCCCAATAAGCATGCAGAGAGAGGAGCACAAAATTAATCAATTGAGTTCTCCTAGAGGAAAGAGACCTGCTGCTCCGAGAACTGATCCTCGCTGTAATCTTGTCCACCAAAACTTGGCAATCAACAATAGACATTTTCTTACTATTGACATTGACACCCAAGTACTTGAATGGCAACTTATCTTCTGTGAAACCAGACTGAGCAATAATGTCCTGCTTCTCCTGCATTGGAATGTTGCAAGAATAAATATTCTATTTACCAAAGTTTGCAACAAGACCAGAGGCAGAGGTAAAAGTAGCCAAGCATCTCAGGAGCATCTCAACTGAATCCTTGTCACCATTGCAAAACAGAATTAAATCATCAGCAAAGACCTGCACCTAGAATGAAACTTGAACTTCTTATTGCCACTAGAGAATTAAGGAGTCTAGAGAGGTACTCCATGCATAAGACAAATAAGAGAGGGGACATAGGATCCCTGTGCCTCAAACCTTTTTGACCTTTGAAAAAACCTTCCAAACCTCCATTGATGTTCAAAGAGAAGGAAGGAGTGGTGACACATTGCATAATCAATCTATGAAAATGAGGTGGAAAGTTGTCAATATCTCATTTAAAAAACTCCAACTCACAGAATCATAGGCTTTCTTGATATCAATCTTCAATGAACAACTACTAGGAGAGCTGCTTTTGCTATATTTGGAAACAATATCCTAAAGGATGGCGATGTTGTGAATAATCTGCCTACCTTCAATGTAACCAGTCTGATTCTGAGCAACCAAGCTAGAAAGAACACCTTTGAGTCTACTACAAAGCATTTTGGTGATGCACATGTAAATCACATTGCAGCAAGCAATAGGACGAAAATCCAACACAGATTTAGGCTGATCAACTTTGGGAATCAAAGTGAGAGAAGTGCAATTCAGTTGCTTGAGTAACTGACCATTCTCCATAAATTGCAACACAGCAGTAGAAACCTCCTCACCTATAACACCCCAAGACTTCTTGAAAAAGGTACTATTATAACCATYAACCCAGGGGCCTTGATACCAGGAATAGGAAAAATAGCAGATTTCACATCCTGTGAGTGAAAGGAATGCACAACATCTCCTGCTGCTCCGGAGTAAGAATGCCCCCTGATGAACAACATGAACATGAGTTCTACTAGACTCCGCAGTACTCAATAGGCCCACATTAGTACTCCAAGAAAGCCTGGCTAATCCCCTCCTGAGTATCACAAATTTGACCATGAACATCCTGATATTTTTGTCTTGTAATACACCTATTAAAATAAGCTGTATTTTCATCTCCCATTTGTAGCCAGGAAACTTTAGCTCTCTGTTGCACAAAAGAGTAATAGACCTCTCTAGCTGTCTGAAAAGAAGCTAAAGCTTGCTCCTCAGTTTCTCTGCATTGTGCATCATGAACATTCAATTGTAGAAGCCTCTGAGTTGCTAAAAGACCCTTGGCCTTGTAGTAATAAGCCTCAATGTTAGAATAGGACTAATGATGCAAAGCTTTTCAACCTTTGTTTGAGCCCCTTCAATTTCTGTACAACACAATATGCACTGACCACTCACCAGCTAGCCTCCACAGTCATCTAAAAATCCTCAATAAACACCCAACAATCCAAGAACTTGAAAGGTTTCCTACCAGGGGCAAGCACTTTCCTGAAATGTAGAACACCAAGAGAGTGATCCGGCGAAAGCTGAGGGAGAAAGTGAGCACAAGAATCAGGAAAACTAACAAGCCAATCATCATTCACCAGAATTCGATCAATTTTTGACAAAACTTTAGCTGAACCACTCTGGTTATTAGTCCAAGTATAAATATTACCGGTCTTAAACAATTCATGAACACCACAGAAATTCAGACACTCCCTAAACATCTTTATTTCAGTAGGAGAAACAGGAGCACCAACTCTATCATCAAGAAACCAAGGGGCATTAAAGTCCCCAGCTATGACCCATGGTCCAGAGGGCTCAAAGCCATAAGCTTATGCCAACAGGGGAGTCAAGTATCATTAACAGCATAAACCATAACATAAAAAATCCAGACTCAAGGACTTATTCAAGACATGCAAATGAATAATCTGAGAGGAGTATAACAAAACATTTACATGGAAAAAATCAGGTAACCAAGCTATCAAAATCCTCCCCTAGGATCCTCCGCAAAATTGGAAGTGACACACCAAGATTGAAAAAGATTCCTCTGAATTGCATGAAAATTCTTTGATTTAACACGAGTTTCTAACAAAGCACAAAAGCCAATCTTATTGTGATTAATACAATTTTTTTTGCATCACAGTTAGTA
Organism: Bassia scoparia; assembly: GCA_008642245.1. Lineage (NCBI taxonomy): Eukaryota > Viridiplantae > Streptophyta > Magnoliopsida > Caryophyllales > Amaranthaceae > Bassia > Bassia scoparia. The sequence continues at coordinate 64,710 of SNQN01001784.1, read as the reverse complement.
ATAGAAATCATTATATATACAAATATACTACTCTATAAAGATAACTATATCAAAATAAAACGCAACTACACGTTACAAAAAAGAGGTTAAAACTTAAAACAGATTATATAAATCACTATATATAAAAATTTATTAGTTAACTAATAAAGTTCTCTATATTCCTTTGATGGGTCACTATATTTTTGGTGTACAATGATATTATCGTGCACCCAATGCGCCCGAGAACTTCTGTTTCTCTTATGCTTCAATGGATAATTAGCTGTAAGTTTCATTGACTTCTTATGGCCATAGAAGAACTTCACTTGGAACTCTATTAGTCTTTTAGGTCTGTTAATTAATTGATTATTTATTGATACTGATAATTGACGATTTGTAAGGATTCTACATTGGTTGTCCTAATTGAAAGTGTTGTATTCTCTCTCCTTTTATACATAGATAAAGTGTCTACTTGGACACAACTGTGCAATATCCGACTTGGCCTTTTTGTAGAAAAAAWTTCAAATCTCTAGCWAACTATGAAGTATCTAAGTGTCATGTGTCGACATGTGAAACCCGTGTTAAATGAAGATGTCTAAAACTCTAAGTAATGTAGCTCTCCTTAGTCCTTATCCTCGAAATTTGTAGCATTTGTGTTCCCTGACACTTTTTTTTATAACCATTGTTTTCCTTTTCATTTTAAACCCTTATATCCTTGCATGTTCTTAGACTGAAGTGAGTTCAGACTTAAAGTATTGCATGTAATATTTGATCTGGACTATGGGCTTTGGACGTTTCTGTAATTCTTCACCTGACTTTATCTACGTCGGAGAATACTCAGATGTTATGTTTTGGAGTTACTCCCAGCAAATCGTTTTTCTTCTAAAAGAGTGATCGTACGAACGAAAGCCTATGGTAGTAGTTGTGAATTGTCTTTATCCTCTGCCCATCCGTATGGTTTTGCATGAGATTAGGGCATTGATAGGTGAATTTATGTTAATTTTATAATAAAGTATCCATTTTGTTACACCAGCAAATTATACTCCCTCCGTAAGTAAATGTGCAGTGAAACTCCTCGGCATGGACTTATGAGTTTTTCTAATTGTGAGTTAGGCGTGTTGTGAGGGAAAAATTAGGAAAATAATTTAGTTGATAATAGAAACACCCACTTCCATCAACACCACAAGAACTACCACCGACACCTTCACATCGTCACAACCACCATCTCGCTGCCGCCACCTCTGCAAAACGCCCATAAACCGCCGCCCTCTCACCGACCAGCATAACGTTCAACCAAACGCTACCGATACTAGCACCTACAACACAACAACAACCAACGACCGCCACCATCCATATTCAATTGCAATCGAAAACCTAGATTTCGATCCAAAGTCGAAAACCACCACTACAGCTGGAGCCACCACCCACCAAACACCACTAACACACACAGCCACAGTACCACCTAGCTACCTGAGCTGCCCAGAAAAACGCCGCATCAAGCAGACCACCACAGATCACATACTAGCACCTCGATCGCCCAAAACCCCGAACCAATCCACGAATCGTCACACATACAACCCACTTAACGATGACCTAGATTTGTTCGTGCCAACCCCCCCCCCCGCCGATACCCACAATTTGTTCAAAATTGGGTTTCGATCAGATGTCAAGCGTGAAATTTGGGTTTCGATCAGATTTTGGATCGCGATCAACGAAGTGTGATTGTGAAATTGGGTTTCGATTTTGAATTTGAACGGTGGTTGTGAAATTGGGTTTGATCTGGATTCGAAGGAAGGTGGTTATAGACTTCTAAATCGGGTTGTACGCGGTTCGTGGGTTGAAACTGTTGAAGGTGGTGGGTGGTGGTGCGAAGCCAGAGTCTATGTGTTGGTCGGGGTGGTTGGTCGCAAAGGTGCGGATGGTGGTGTGTATGGTTGGTGTGGGTTGCGAAGGTGGTTGGTGATGTTAATTCTAGGGTGAAATTATAAACATTAATTAATTTGTTGTTAATTTGTAATGATAGATTTAGATGTTTTAATTGGATTGTTAAGTTATAAAAGTAATGGCAATTTTGTAATTGTGTTAAATTTTTTTGCCTAAAATGGAATGTTGGAGTTTGTTGCGTTTATTTTGATACGGCCTAAAATAGTAATTGTTGCGTTTTTTTTATACGGAGGGAGTATAAACTTTGAAACAGAAGAAAAGAAAATGTATGTGATTTCTCCTATCTGCTAATCTTCAAATAGAATCTCTTGTGAATCGGTTGCATTAAACTTTTGTCAACAACAAATTTGAATTGTTTGCTTTTTAGTGGTTTCTGGTTTTAGCATAGAGGCAGTTCTTACCGTATCTATCCTGAATGATGTGTGACCATGTGAACTCTAGACTTCTTTTAGAGTCACACTATTCTTCTCAGATATCTTATGGCTTCATGAGATACCCGACCAGTAAAGTTTCTTTGTATGAAAGTTTGAGTGAAATGGCACAAGTGTTCCAATGTTGCTCCAAGCAAAAAATGTGGTKGTTAGTTCAATCTCCTACCTTTCGTTTCCTTATTTGTCAGCGCACCACTACAGACTTGTYAGTGAAAGATWCWTCCTAAGTTACCCAGACTCTTATACCCATGTCCGACWCGGATACGTGTCYAAGTRTCCGACTCGGCTATTTTTTGAAAAATTACCAAGATTTTAGCYCAAAATGAAGTGTCCAAGTATCGTACCCATGTYCGAGTGTCAAAGATCCGACACGRGTACTTGAGGTAAAATRAAGAGTCCGGGTAACATAGGRTACATCAATCAATCAKAGCCTTAATCYCATAAGTRGGGTCGGCTAACATGAACCAMACGTGATTATTCCGARAGGTCATTAACATGAATTTTCCTCCTCCACTCCCTACGATCGAGAGTCTCATCCGCTTGTAAATCCAACAATTTCAAATCCTTTTTAACTCCCTCCCACCAAGTCATTTTCGGTCTCCCTCTACCTCGTTTAAAATCTCTCTGATCCCACTTTTCCACTCTCTACACCGGTGGCTCCTGAGGTCTCCATCTTACATGCCCAAACCAACACAAACGGTTTTCCGTTAACTTGCTTGCAATACCTGCAACACTAACTTTCTCACGTATAACTTCATTTCTGATTCTATCCCGCCGAGTATTCCCACACATCCATCTCAAACATCCGCATCTCGGTGACCCCTACCTTTTGAATATGCTCTTTCTTGGAGGGCCAACATTCCGTGCCATAGAGCAATACTGGTCGAATAAAATTTTCCCTTCAACCTTAGAGGGATGCTTCGATCGCACAACACTTCCGTTGCCGCTCTCCATTTAAGCCACCGTGTCTTAATCCTGTAAACAACATCTTGATCAATATCACTATTCTTTTGGATGATTGACCCAAGGTACTTAAAGCATTCACTCATAGCGAGATCTTTTCCGTCTAACCTCACAACTCCATCATTTGTACCCCGTTGTGACCCAAAACGACATTCCAAATACTCAGTTTTGCTCCAACTTAACTTAAATCTTCGAGATTCCAACCTTAGTCTCCATTGCTCCAACTTGGCATTAACACCATGGCATCTCATCTTGGATTGGCTTTATCACTTCATCTATAACCAATGCAAAAAGGAAGGGGCTCAATGTCGATCCTTGATGCAAACCAATTGTTATAAGAAAGTCCTTCGTCAATCCATCACACGTCCTCACATTTGTTAACACATCCCGATACATGTCCTTAACCAGGTCAATATACCTTTGGGGAATACATTTCTTCAACGTTGCCCACCAAAGTACATCTCTTGGTACTTTTTCATAAGCCTTCTCTAGATCGATGAAAACCATATGGAGCTCCTACTCCATCATTTGCCTTAACAAATGAATTGCTTCCATTGTAGATCTCCCAGGCATAAAACCAAACTGGTTTTCGGATATGCTAGTGCATTCCCTGAACCGATGTTCTATTACCCGTTCCCACAACTTCATAGTGTGGCTTATAAGCTTGATTCCTCTGTACTTAGCGCAATCTTGGGCATCTCCTTTGTTCTTATAGATTGGAACCAAGGTGCTCTTACGCCAATCTTGAGGAATCCTCGAAGTCTTCCATACCTTGTTGAACAACTCTGTTAACCAATCAATACCAACCTTACTGAGGCACCTCCACACCTCCACACCTCCACAGGTATACCATCCGGTCCAACCGCCTTCTTCGGTTTCATCCTCTTCAATGTAACCTCACCTCTACTCTTCTAATCCTCCGTACAAACCCCACATTGATTTCCTCCTTACTCGCAGATGTATCCCCTATAACGGTCTCCTTGGCTTCCATTAAACAACTCGTCGAAGTATTTCTTCCACCTTACTTTGACATCCTCGTCTTGAACCAAAACCTTATTGTTCTTGTCTTTGACACACTTGACCGTACCAATAGCCTTCCTCGACTCTTGTATTCTCTTCGTCATCTTATAAATCTCTTTTTCTCCTTCTTTGGAGTCCAATCTTTCATAAACTTCTTGGTAAGCCTTTTCTTTAGCTTGCCGCACAACTACCTTTGCTTTACTTTTAGCATCTCTATATGCTGCCTTAGTTTCATCCTGCTTTTTCCCAAGGCTCGATAACAATCCCTTTTGTGTTTAATTACTGCTTGCACTTCTGCATCCCACCATGAAGTATCTCTGTGCACCATATTTCTCCCCCTTGATTCCCCTAAGACCTCTTTGGCCACTCTTAGGAAACAATTCTTCATTTTCAACCAAGTAGCATCAACCAAGTAGCATCTGGATCCACCTCATCATCCTAATTAGCCTCGTTGATCACTTTTTCGGTGAAAACCTTAGCTTTTGCATCCTTTAAGGTCCACTATCTTATCCTTGGTTCCCCTTGGCTACGCTTCTTTTTCCCACTTTCTTTCAACCGGATAGTCATCACTACAAGCCTGTGTTGGGTAACCACACTTTCTCCAGGGATGACCTTGCAGTCTACGCAACTTTGTCTATCCGCCCTCCTTGTGAGCAGAAAGTCTATTTGAGTTGCATTTGCCCCGCTCTGGAAAGTTATTAAGTGGGAATTGCGCTTTTTAAACTAAGTATTAGCCAAAATCAGATCATAAGATTGAGCGAAATCAAAAATAGTCTCACCGTGGACATCCCGTTGCCCATATCCAAAACCTTCATGGACACTCTCAAAGCCATCACGGATTCCCGGTTGCCCATACCAAAACTCCTTCATGGACACTCTCAGCCATCACGCCTATTCCCAACATGCCCATTCAGGTCATCACACATGTATAATTCTCTGTGTGCGGGACCCCTTGTACCACCTCATCAAAGTCTTCTCAATTGTCGTTTCTCCTCTTACACTTAAAAAACACTTAAGGCGCATAAGCACTAATAACATTAACAATCTCTTTACCACATAACAACTTTACCCTTATCAACCTATCGCTCTTCCAATAGGTCTCAATTACCTCTTGTGCTACCGTTCATCCAGGATCACGCCATCACGCCGACTTAGGAACCTTGTCCTGATCGCCGTACACCACCTTATACCCCATAATCAAGCGTCGAGCTCTTCTCCAGTCCAAATCCTTTAAATGCATAGATGTTTAAGCGTCTTCGCTTCATCACTTCCACTACTTTTGCCGATTTTCAGTTAAAGAACCCCACATTCCAAGAACCAACTCGCAAACCTGTAAACCTCTCTTTTCGTCTCTTGCCCCACTCTCCTTCCTTTGCTCATTTGACAACGACATGTAGACGATGGCGCGTCGCTTCGGGGTGACGACCTAGCAACCATTGCATATTTGTCACTACACCCGCGTCTGGGAAGTGTTAGCACGTCGCTGAAGTAGGAACAAGTTCCCGCCTTTGCTCATTTGACACCACACTTCGGGCCATGTGTCGCGTCGTTTCGGGGCGACGAACTAGTAACCTTGCATATTTATCACTACCACCCGGTCTGGAGAAATGCAGCGCGTCGCTGAGGTGGAACGCCCCCACGAAATATCATTTTGTTTCATGTCATAAAATGTGACATAGTTTTCTGCTCGCTGGCTTACCGCACCCTCCTGCTTTATCTGGGCTTAGGCCGGCAGTTAGGAAACCCACTAGCGCAGTTCAATGAAAGTACGTACATTTGAAAAAAGGGCATTAATAGGGACTTAGAAATTTGTGATTTTTCGTCCAAGCCATTGTCTATTTTCTAAAGTGATTCCTTATTATGTTTTTCACTTTTTCACTTTTATTTCCTACAAATAACCTCAAAATTGGACTTTCCATGGTTATTTATTTTTTTGGGCTAGGCCATTACCTCTTTCTTAGGGCGGACTTTCTGCTAGTCGTTAATAATTCATAAAATCCCTAAGTTCATTCTATCTCCTCTTCTTGTCCCAAACACTCCAGCATACACTAATCACATTCACAAATACACAAATAAAGACAATCAGGCTAGAGGAAATTGGTAATTGTTCTAATTCAACTTGATTTTTTGAATCTTCTATTCTACTTCAAGAGAAATTTGCTGTTAGTTAACAAATTGAAGTTGATTTTATCTTTTATTGTGAATTACTTTAATTTGCTAATTGTGAATCGTTAGTTACTGCAGCAAATTCCTTGTTGAATTCATTTTCTCCTTTTAATTTCTGGTTTTTCTATGATTATGTTGATTGATTAAGTATAATATATGCTCATTCATTTTCCTCAAAGATCACTGGATATCTTGCTGATATGCTCATTTAAGTTTATGCTTGATTTTCTGCTATCACTCAAATTTATGTTAGGAATCTGAAAGGGATACTGCTATGCTTGATCTTATTACTCTTGAATTTAAGAAATAAACTGCATGATTTATGCTGCTGTTTATCTTCCCCTTTAAGTCCAAATTGTGAGTGATGATAGAAGGTTGGTTTGACTTTTAATGGTGTATATGATTGATTTGGTTGCATTTGGTGATTGCCATGATGCAACAAATTGAAGGAACTACCACTGAAATTGGTTTTGGAAGGGACGATGTAGATGTGGTAGTTTATTTGTTTAGTATGATGTTATGTGACTTGTAATATGTTGAATTGATATATATGAAAATGTAGTGTAATTTGTTTCCAGTTTGGGTAAACCTGGTAGTGTATAATATGTGCTTGGTTGTGAACTTGTGGTAAACTTCATAATTTAATATTGTAATCATTTATATTTTTAACGTTACTTTTGTGAATGTAGTTTGGTAATTCAAGTTCTTTCTTCAATGGTAAGCAGGAACCTTTAAATCTAGATGTTCTTCTTTATCAGATGGAATTATAAAAGAAAAGTAAAAAATTTATTAAAGTATGTTATTCAATGCTATCAAAGACAGTCCGGGTTAGATTATCGGCACATCATGTATTTAAGGAAAAATTTCATTAACTACCCAATTTTGGCCTTTTTAAAAACAACTACCCGAATTTCGCTAAAATAAAAAACTACCACTTCTGCTAAAACTTTAGAATTTCGTACCCAGTTAGGTTTCCGGTAAAAAAAAGAGGGGATTCCGACTTGTGGGCCCACTTCTCCCTCCTTAATTTACTTTATCCTATGAAATTACGATCTATCCTTACCTAAATCATTAATCTACCCATTACCCTATATATACCTCACAACCCTCACCCTCTGTTCCTCCATTTCATCACGTCACCTCTTCATTTCATTTCATTTTCCTCTCTCTCCTCAAATCTACTTCACCCTCTTCATTCCATTTTATTTCTTTTCTTTCTCCTCTCTAACTTTTCCATACCGCCACCACCGACAACAACAAGCGAACAACCACAACAGCAGCAACCACGGCATGAAAACCACAACAACAACAAAACACTCTAGTAGCCACTACTCCCTCCCACGGGCTGCCATCACCTTCCGACGAACCATTAATCATCTTCTCTCTCTTTCATCCTTCATCTGAATTGGGTTCTTTCTCTTTATTTGCTTAATCGTAAATCACTCAATTCAAGTAGATTAATCAGTATATACCAACTACTGTATATAAAATACCAAAAATCTGTATTTTATTTCATAATTCACCATATTTATACCAAAAAAATCCAATTTTTGGGATTATTGGGGGTCTTTTGTTTGAGATTTAATTGTGGTTTTGATGAATTTTTGTGGGGTTATTTTGTCTTGTGCTTTTATGTTGGGATTTGAATTGGGTTTTAATAATTTTCGCTTTGCTGCGGAATTGAATTGGATTGTGTGTTTATCTGATTTGTTAGAGGAATCAGAGAGGAAGGAGGGTGAAGTGAAGTGACGATAGAGTGAGAGAGCAGACTTGAGGAGAGGGAGAGGAAGAAAATAAAAGAAATGAAGGAAAGGACGGTGAAGTGAGGAAGACAGAGAATGAGGTTGTGCGGTGATGGCGGTAATGGAGGAAGGAGGTGACAGAAAGGAAAAAGAGGGAGCAGATCGAGAAGAGAGTGAAAGGGAGTGAGATGAAGTAGTGAATGATTATAGGTGGGTTTGGGTTAAAAGGGTAGTTTAAATGATTTAAATAGGGGTATAAAAGTAATTGCACATAATAGGGGAGTTTTGGAGGGAAAGGGTGGGACCCACACGCCGGAAGTGGTATTCCATTGAACTGAAAATCGAGTTGGGTAGTGAATTCTAATGGTTTTACAAAAAGTGGGTAGTTATTTTTAATTTAATGAAATGCGGATAGTTGATTTTAAAAATGACCAAAAATTGGGTAGTTAATGTCAATTTTTCGTGTATTTAATGAAGTAAATGTTGAAATAGGTGAATTATTACACTTCAAATATGAGTAATCATTTGTATAGAGTTTAGTAAAATTTAATTTTCTTACAATTTTTGTAGGATGTTACCGGAACAAAACAAATCAGTTTTCTGGAGCTCTACGCGTTATAAATTGTAAAGTATCTCTGATATAATAGGGAACTCACTATACATGATATGTATCACCCCAAGTCTATATAAGGTCATGGCCCACCCTGCCTATATAAGGGGGATAAAAATTTCTGTACTGCAAAACATTTGATCACGGCCTACCATTTATTCTTGTTTCTGGGTTGGAAATCCATTAATAAACCCACCTTTGCTTGGCTAMAGGGGGTGTAGCAGAATTTGCGGGGTTTTCTTACTTTGAGTTTCAACTTTCAAGGTCTGTCTGTTATCTATCGAATTTGACTTTGCCYAAGTACAGATGTTKAGTTAGCTGCAGATTTCCAAGGTTGGAGGTCAAGAAGCAGACATTCTTGATAAATGGAAACAGGGGTGGCTGGGACTTAGTGACTAGCTTGTTTATGAACTYAGTTTCATCAATTTCAGTTATGGATCACTATCAATCTAGATTACATAGAGTAATAATTTKTTATTTTGTGAACCAGTTTTTGATTAATGTCRTGAGGGCATTGCATGGGGATGAGGTCTTTGATCTTGCAGGTGGAGGAAAAGGATCTTTGTTGTTGATTACAGGTGGAGTAATAATTTTTTGGTTCATGTAGTCAGCCCCAATTTGGAATTAAGGCTTTGAATGATTATGATTGATATTGTGAACCAGTTTACTTTGTTAGTTTGTTATACGTATTGACTTGAGGTAAGCTAACTTACAAGGAGTCATAAAAGCCTACAAATTACTTAAGTTACACTTAAGCTTTGATTCAAAGTCTATTCTAAAAACTTTACTTCTGCTGTCCCTTAAACTTTGCACCACGGGCTTATTATTAATGTGAGATGTTTTTGAACCAAGTGGAGCAAAACTAATGAAACAGGAGTAATCCATTGGTTTTTGTTGGTTGGTGTTTTCCATTTAATATAATATGTCTTCCATGTCATCTGCACTTGCATTGGTCCTTTATTAAGGAACAAAAGGTATATAATGTTGGATATTATAAAAACTCTCATGCTTAACTTCTCGAGTGCCATAATTTCTACAGATACTAGTTAATACTTAATACTTAATAGTGTTGATGGATCAACCAGAAACAAAAGAAACATCTTGTCAGAATACTGTTGACAAAGATGGTGATGTTGAAATCACATGCTTCACCGATGTTCTTGATGAGAGCACAATTCATTTTCAGATAATCCGCTTTAGCAAACAGGTAATTTGATTATATAATTATATTTCATGCGTTCATCCTGAGTTCCTGACCTTAAAATATTAAYTCATCTGCATGATATTGAATTTCGTTGTAAGTTTGACCTAATCTGGCTTTGGCAGTGGTCATCGTAATAGTGGCACTTGTGAATGCCTTATGTCTACTCCGTAGGTTATCCTTTTTGGGAGAAGATTTCTTGACAGCTTTGTTTTTAGGATAATAAACTTTTTCTGTCCCTTGTCAATTCTTGGTACACCATTCTCCAGTGTAAAAGGATAATTGCCAGACTGTTTAATTATATGGCTTTCRCTCAGTCACATCCTTAGCAGTTTGTGTTAGCACCTAYATTGCAAGACATTTTTTTTCCTTCTATCTAATTAGCTCTTCTCTATAAGTCTTTTGATTTATTTGAACTCAAACATTATCTATATTGGCATTGTTWGCCAACTCAGTTTTATATATGGGCCATTGCATGGTCGGTGTGGTAGATTTTTGTACTTTTGTGTGCTTGATTATTCCTTACTGATATACTACAGTGTCACCCGATATATAGATTCTATTTTAAGTTACCTACTTGTTATCCAAATATTGTTTGCCTTGCTGATGCCTTGACGATTTATTTAGATATATGTGTGGATTGGTTGCAACTCTGCTAGGCTGGGACCTCTTTATGCTGCTGCCTCCACACGACCTGTAAGTTTCAATTGAATGAAATCTAATTGTTTTTATCTGCTATCTTCAGGTGTCCCATCCTATATACAAATGTAATAAATTTTTATTGAATAAGCCAGAACTCCTCACACGAGTGACATGGCTAGCTCCTAGCTGTTACGAGTACCACGCTTTCATCGTAACCTTCCTTGGTTTTTCTGTGTTGCCATCTGACACCCTTTTGTCTGCTAATGGATACATGCAGAACAATACGGTKAGTGTGACTTCAATACTTGGGGGCACTTCTGATAATACTGGTTCTGGCATAGCTCGTCGGTTAGGTGATTCTGCTCTGTGCCATTAATGTTCTGTTAAATGGCTTTGTGTTCATTCAGGTATAATGATTCACTCTGACCCTGTTGCTGTACTTGATTGCAGTACTTCGGACTGGGCTTAATATAATCTTGGCCTGCAATCTCCCGAAGAGCAACCCAATGCTTGAGGTTTGCCATCCCTTCAATTATATWCTTTGTATCTTGCATCTGTGCATGATAGAACTTCAAATATTACATGGCTTAGTTAGCTGTAGTCAACATAGTTGTTACGGACCATTCTAGCTGTGTTCATTTCTTCTTTAATTATATGATACCATTTGGCTGCGTCTGAAAAAGAGATTTTTTGGTAGATTGGCGCTGAGAAGAAGCTGTCGAGAAGTTAAATCAGTCTGGATTACAACAAACCAAGATCCAGAGTGCAACTAAAGTCATAGAAACGCCCCTGCTGTTCTAGACCCAGATAAACCCTTCTATGACTCGCCCTCTGGCGATTGTCAACCTTGCACGCTTTTATACAACCGTGGTGCAGTTTTAAAGAAACTATCAAAAGGGATGGTAAACTTGACAGGTGGACTATTATCAATTAATAATTGTGATTAACTTCAATTTTCTAATTAGACGAGCCAGATCTGTTTTTGAGCATCATTTTACGAGACAAAGGATGATATGCTCACATCTTTTCATGTGAGGATGAGCTCTCAATGATATTGTATGAATACAAATTCGTCGAGTCAAGTGTACATCTGATCTACAGACTGCAATGGTTTACTGATTCTTGCAAAACCCAAATTTAAGATTGCACTTAACTAATCTGTCGATAATAACTTTAACGATTTTCGTCGCCCCTTTTTCTTGGCCAAGTTGTATTAATATTATCAAAGATACATTTGTAGGGCCAATCAGTGCAAATAGGCTTGTAATCGGATGCAAAAAAACAGATGTAAAAAAGAAGGAAGGGAAATTTTGGAATTACTGACATACTATGTGATGCACCTGAACTCTCAAGTCTCAAGGCCTTACTGACATATGTGATGTTACTGTCTTACTGATGCATCTGAACTTATACACTCAAATATTCTCTTACATTACTTGTGTAACTATGAACTGTGATGTAAAGTGAAACAAAGCTTATGTTCAGCTTTCAATTTCATCACTCACTGGACCATGCAGAAAGTCCATATCAAGTGAACAAAGATTCCCCAACCAAAAAATAAATAAAAATAAACTAAAAGTTATACTCTTTGCCAAACAAAAGAGGGCGTCTTCCATTAGTGTTGGTACTAAATTTGTACCAACAACAAACAAGGGTTCTAAATTACAAAATTTACTACAATAATACCACTATTACATAATTAAGGACCTTTTGATTATGTGAGTTAGTGCTACAAAGTACAAACTATGCAGTACATTCTAAGCTAAAAATCTACACTACAGATTTAAAACAAACAAACAATAAACCAGCAGCACAAAATTCTTCTCTTCTCTTCTCCCCCCACTTCACTTCACCAGCAATTTCCCCCCTCCGACAAACTTGTGTACTTTTTTTCGATCCGAAATTCAATTTGATCACAACCACCATCACCACTTCTACACTACTCACAGCCCTGCAATACACTGACCCTTATTGGTTAATATTACCCACATTGGAGCCATCCTAATCTGGCTCCCAAATTCAACACCAAATCCCCCCAACCACAATGGGATTACATGGGAAATGGGTTCTTCCGGGGGCGGCCGCGCTTCTTATTCTGCTGCGTCGAATTGCCCAACCCTTGAACCACATTCCCAAAGCCAGCTGACACATTATTGTTATTGTTACCAAAGCCAGCTGATGCACTCCCATCTGACATATCAAACCCACCTACAGATGCATTCATATTCATGTTCACATTCGCCCCGCCTCCTCCTTGAGGGGCCGCGGCTGATGACACMGGTGTGCCAAACATCCCTACAGGCATCCAATTCGGAAACACCGAATTCGGATTAGGATTATTATTACTGTTATTATGATTGGCATTGTTGTGATTATTGTTGTTATTACCACCACCTGCAGCATCACCATTATTGTTATTACCACCATTGTTGTTGTTGACATCAACCTTCTTCTTACCCTTATCACCATTTGCACTCTCGAGCGAAAACCCCAAGGGAAAGAACCCCCAACAGCAATAGTAAGCCTCCTTACCAGGCACCATTGGTGGGAGCGAGTTGATCGCCGTTGCATGAAAAGCCCTTTCGCAATTCTGGCACCTAATACAACACTCCCTGTAAATCCGAGGGTATTCATACAACACATAGCAATATGGACAAGCAGTCCAGAAGGTAATTTTTGCAGCCCCGCTATTACCACTAACTCTGGACTGTTTCCTGTTGCTGCTGTTAGGATTTCTCGGGGCATTGTGGGGGGTTTGGGCAGGGGCTGTTGGCGTGGGATCAGACGAATCCATCCCGTCAGCACCCCCACGAGGACTCCTCCTGACCGGAAGTTTATCCTTATCTGTCGGAGGATTCCTTGCGAGCTCGACCTTCGAGAAGATGTTCATCTCGTGGTCGTAAAGCCCGCGYCTTGTTGGGTCCGACAACAACGCCCACGCGTCGGCCACGAGCTTAAACGCGGAATCGGCGAGCGGGTAGCGATTCTTGTCCGGGTGGAGGAGGAGGGCGAGGCGGCGGTAGTTCTTCTTGAGGAGATCGGGGTCGGAGACAAGAGACTGGGGGTTGGTTTGCAAGATGGAGTACCAGTCGTGGTGGCGGTTGTTGAGGACGCGCGTCTCAGATGCGAGTAGAACGTCGGTGATGGCCAAGATCTGGTCGGATCCTTCTAGAAGGGGCTCCGTTTCCTGGGCCAAAAGGGCGAATTCTCGCGACCCGTTTAGATCTCGGGTTTGGAGCAGCTTCTCGGCTATTCCCAGGAGCCGCTCTGCTTCTGATCGGTTCGGACTTGGGTCCGGGTTCGGGTTTAGATTAGGTGTGGCGTTTGTCTGCTGCTGATGGTGGTGATGAAGGTCCATTTTTGGTGAGGAGAAAGAAAATGAATTTTTGAAAAAATTCAGAAATTGAGATGTTGGAAAATGATAAAATGGGGAAGTAAAAAAAAAAAAAATTATTACAACGTTGTAATGGAACTATGGAAGTGAAGAAACCAGATGAGATGAGATGAGTTGGAAAGAGAGTTGGGGGTCGGAGAGTAGGCGAGTTGAGTCGGAAATGATGCTATTGTCTATTGTCTTTTCGTGAATTTTATATATATATATATAAATCAATAAATTAGATATTTTTATTGATACTTAGGCACTCGAAAAGGTATTGTATGCATCACATACAAAATAAAGTGACCCATTTGACTCATTTCACTTTACATCAATATTGTGATAAATAATAATGGTCACTATACTGATAAAAAGGTTACTATATTAATCAAAATAGTCACCATTATCTGACGCCTTGTAAATTTATTGTGCATCCGATGTACCCAATACTTTGTCGTGGCACATCAACCCCACACAAGCTCCTCCCATAACAAACCCCCACCAACAATAGTTCAAAYTTTTTAGAGATTTATTAGTGGGACCCAATATATTTTATTTCCCTAACTTTTACCAAACTTTATTTTATTTCCTTTTTTATTTTATACCCCATACTCAAACCTAAATTCTACCTCACCCATACAAACACCCGTTAACATTTCAAACCCTTTTAACTTTCAAACCCCATCAACTATTCCCAACAATAAGAGATTTGAAAATCAAATCTTACACCTCACCTACAAACCCCATAACAAATCTCTTATTGTGAGTACCCTTAGGTATTGTTTGGTTGACAAGAAAAATGTGTCAAATATGAAAATGAAAATTGTGGAATCGGTAATAGTTCCAGGAATCACCCATAGTTTTCTCTCTCCTTCTTTCRTTAGCGACATCATTTTTCATTGATTTTTATTTTATCCAAATTTAAGTAATTTAAACCATGTACGGAGTACAATGATTGTAGTTAGAACATCCACTACAATGAGTGAAAATTTGCTCAAATGCAAAATTGTGAGCTGAAATTCCTGCTGTTGGGACACTTGGCATTCTTATTATATGGCTTGACGTTTAGTTTTTTTTTTCTTTTTTTTTTATAACTTTGAAACAAAATAAAAAGGTGAAAGACCAAATTAGCCCGATTAGAGAATATATCCTCACACCCCAAAATTGGTAGTGAGGCCCTTTATGGATTAACTAATATTTTAGAAATTACACATTATAATACTCTGGATATGTAGGAGATAATTAATTTGTTCATTTATGCACGCAATGAAATCATCCCTCATGCCCAACTCTCTATTCATTCATATTTTATTTAAGATTCACACTTAAATTTTTTAATGAAGGTAGTTTGTATATTGGTATATAGAATTATTTGAAATTCAAATATTAATTAATAATATATCATATGCAAGTTACCTAAAATGCTCACATTATTATATATAAACAAATTTCATTAAGGGTCTAAGGTATAATTTTAGGTGTACACCACCACCATCTTCTCATTCCTACAATATGATAAGAGACTGGTTATTTATGCACGTGGTATGCGTGCATGTATAAAAATAATAATCTTAATGGTAAAATATTATAAAGAAATTATTATATTTATTTCATTCATGTAATCGAATTTAAAACCCCCCAAATATAAATAGAGATTGTTTTTTTTTTCCTCTAAATTGAGTGAGTGAAAATGAAACAAAAAATACCAATATTTACAAAACACTGTCATTGTCCAATGTTTTTTTATTCCTGTTTATGCAAAAAAAAAACTTGAAAAAAACATTCATTACATACATCCATAAATATTGTTTTTTTTTCTATTTTTATGATTAAAAATTTAATAATTTGTAATCTTTCAAATTTATAAGTAATTTTCTATTTTACTTCTGTCAAATTTATAATATTGATTGAATGTGCGTGTCATGAAAAATTCGAATTTGATAGTGTATTTTTCTTTTTTGGGAAAGTTTTATTTGTACATCATAACAATTTATTTCACTTTTAGAGGTAGAAGGTTAATTTGAATAAGGGCACCATTGTCTTCCCCCTTCTTCTTATGTAATAGAGATAATGACACACATAAGATTTGAAAGTGAGATGAGTTTGTATTTAAACCATGTGGTTTTATATCTGGTGAGTTGGAATATTGTATATTGTCATAATGGTGTATATAAAATAAAAGCCTAACTTGTGAAATAAAATTAAATTGAATGCTGGGAAATTGGGTATTGGTATCACCTACAAACTTTTAAGAGATTGACTATTGTATAGAACTGTTATTGGGTAAGGGTTTGTTGAAATGAATGGCATAAATGAACAAACCCTTTATGGTTCTGGACCCATTGTGAAACAAGAGCATTGTGCAATGGTAAGCAATTGCCAAATTAGCTTACAATGTCACACAAGATTCCCACCAAAAAAAATGTTCTACTCCATAGCAATTTATGCCCCAATGGTTACATTCAAGTTTAATTAGTTGGACTTGTAAAAATTAACTTTCATATTTCTAATTAAATGCTTTGCCGAGTTTTTACCAAGTAAATTAGTTTGCCAAGAATTGATTTATTTTAGTCCAATTGTCAAACTAGTAGTTAGAATTTTTGGGAAATTGCAAGCAAAGATCCACCAGGTCCTTCGGGCGCGTACAACAAAGCCCGTCGAAGAAAATGCTCACACAAAACATCCACTGCCAAAAACAAGCAGAAGGTGCAGGGCGCACAATTAGCCATAGCACTAACAGACACTTATTTTTGTCTGAAATATTTCGATCGCTTTTAAGGCCAACTGAGACGACTCATTCTACTTCGATGAGCTAGTCGTTTCTTTCGCCTCTTTGGTCTTCTCAACAATACTTCTCTAAACTCCAATTGTTTCTTTACATGAGAAACTCTTCATGAAAGGCCTTCTCGCATCTATCCAATCCTCAATCTTCAACATAAAAGTTTTTATACTCCACATACATTTGAAATTCTTCTTGGTATGTGCAATTTAATACCTCCATACAAATCAATACCCATATTTTAGGACACTATGCCGATTTTCGTCTCAATTTGTGCATTGAATTCTGGGCCCCTTTCTTTCCCTTGGCTTAGGCTAGCTTTGAAACTATTGTGAATGATCCATTTATAGATTTAATCTAAGTACGCTATGTGAGCCTTTTGCAACCATCTGATTACCACTCCAAATTCTTCGTGTCATATTGACTACACATGATATCAGGACTCAATTTTTTTTAAGGCGTTACTACATGGGTCGACAAGAAGAATACGGACGCGGATTTGAATTATGAGGTAAGCCTACCACCATGGCGCCGCGCCCCAATATTCACTCTATGAATACATGGCAATGCCTTCTTGGTTCTATTATCTTGTCCTTTGAAAAATCAGATAGAATAACGGCCTGCTTTTTTCTAGGGGTCCTAGATATGGTAAACAGATATGTGAGAAACTAGACCACAAGTAATAGAAATTAATTTCGACGACCTATTGCGATGGGAGCTGATTACCACACTCTCGGTAGAATCCCTCTTGGATGATAAGACGAGTCTCGCACTCAAGATTATCTGCTTGCATTGACACGTTAAAATGCTCCTCACATTAACATTTGCTATCTTTGGGCAGATAATATGAACTTGCTCTTTCTTCTCACCCTTAGTGCTGCCTATTGATGCATCGTATGTGGCTTAGGAACCATATCTTTGCATTTCTTCCCTTCATACTCTACCTTGCGCAATGGGTTTTATGATATGGCATTCTACAATGTTGTTTCAAACCCCCCAGTAAGGTCCTAGTCTGTCTAGATTCTATTAGATCCAAGGAATTTCAGCTTCTGACCAACTTTTATTCGCATTTGACATATGTGTTCACAGTTGTTTCATGTATCTACTCTTTCTCATCCTTACAATTTTTCTTGTAGTGGATGTTGTAGGCATGCTAGTGCGAAAGAAGCAGTGCGTAAAGCTTCTTCACACACCAGATCATGGTTGCTACTCCGTACAAAATGGGGTTGTTAAATACCTTCAAAGATTTTTGGAGTACAAACAAAAAATAGACGTCAC
Organism: Bassia scoparia; assembly: GCA_008642245.1. Taxonomy (NCBI): domain Eukaryota; kingdom Viridiplantae; phylum Streptophyta; class Magnoliopsida; order Caryophyllales; family Amaranthaceae; genus Bassia; species Bassia scoparia. Next base: position 46,582 of record SNQN01001784.1, on the reverse strand, counting down.
GATTGAAAAAAGACATTGTAACTGATTATCGCATCTTTCCTCCAACTCAATGCCACGAAAAACAATATGGAACAAAGTAAATATGCTAGAGTCCACTGCGGGAACTAAACTGATTTGAGCCGTGTTTGTTGATATGTTTGCGCCCCTTGCAGAACCATGTAGTCCATATCCTTACACTGGCAAAAGGATTCCACAATTTTCATTCTTGTCGATACATACCTCTGGTACTCTAAGACAAGTTTATTGGAATCTTCTACACGATTGGCATCTTGTTCCCCTCAAAGACTTTTTTAAGTCGTTTTTGGAGAGAGGGAATCTTAGGCGTGAGGCTTTCAAGGACCTCCTTGATGACTAGCAATTCTACTCGCTTGCTCCAAGGAATCCCGTGTCGGTTAATTAGTGGTTTCGGGACAACCACGAACACCTTTCATTTCCAAAGGGAAAAAATGGCTTTGAACCCATGAACGACTGCCAGCTTACAACTTGCTTTCACTGACAAGCTATGTTCCTTGATAGCGAGAGCAAGCTTTTCTGAATCCCTCGCTTAAGATATGGCAGTACCACGGCTTTCTCGTTTTTTGCATAACAACCCCAAATTCGAGCAATACCTAAGAGCAAGTTCACGAATAAGAGAATTCTAGTATAATCCAAGGTGGCGGTTGTCTAGGTAGGGCATTGCTCAGGTTTGTAGTTAAGATCTTTGGCGGATGTTTAATGTCAAAGCTCGTGTATTGTTCGGGGGTAACAACAGGTAGTTGATGCGTGGTTTTGTAAGTTAATGAGCAGCAAGCTGAGTAATTTCTTGTAAATCATCGCGTTTAGGATAAAGGCTTGTGGCTATCTAGGCTTATTTTTCCTGAATTGTAAGAGGGTGGCAACAGGGAACCAAGTAAAAGTTTCAACTGGCCTGCTTCCCCTCCCGGCGTTCTTTACTACAAGACCTCTATCCGGCGATTCCGGTTTACCATCCCCCGTGACAAATTGGCGGGCGGTCCAGAATTATGAGAATCCTGGGACCTACCGGACCGGTACCGTGCCAGTGACATCTAGTTCCTCATTCCCGGTCCATAGGTCCAGAAGAGGTCCATGATAGTTAGCTCAAGTGTAGTGGGAGGTAGATCTAGCAGATTTCTCTCCTACACCAGGCCTCCGTCCTGGGTGCCAAGAGTATACCTGTTGGAGAGTGGGGCGATTTTCAAAACTTCTTTGGACTCTTTACCGCGGACTCCTGTCAGTGCGTACTCTTTGATTTAACCCTATATGTTAGTTATGATTATCCTTGATTTAAGCTGATTTAAATTAGTTAATCAGTTCTATGGTATATATGAGTACTTTCCACGGCTAATATGAGCTGTAGCCTCTAGTATTTCTGTGAGTCACTTTTACCCCATGCCCTATCGTGCATAAAGGTACTTCGTTAGAGTCATTGTAATAATGATAGATATGGCTTATGAACAACTTATCATCTAATACTGATCTAAGTTAAAGAGAACTTCTATATATGATTAAGAATTGACAGCGAGAACCAAAATCAATGTAAAATTTCAATACTTAGCAGTTATCGCGCACAAAAATAACCCACAGTTTGACATCCTAGACATTGAAAAAATCCAACTCACATTTGGTCAAAAGGACAACATTCATGGAAAATAAATAGGATGCAGAACTGATTTGATGCGCGTGATTTTGTAAGTAATCAGAGGGATGCGGAGACCCATACATCCAGAAACCGATTAGTGCAGACTTTCGGCCCTCGTCATGCGGGCACTATAAAGGTTAAACCTAACAGGAGCGCTTTCATACTTCGCCTCTCTCAGCGCAATACCTAGGACCTTAAGTTTTATAGGACGGGGCAGGACTCTTCTGTATTTTCATTCCCTGGATTGATGTATTGTGGAGATAATCTGCTTTGCAAGCTAGCTTCAAACTCGGATTTCCCAACATTGATTCATCGAGCAAGATTGTACTAGTCAACCTGTAAAGGAAGGGTAGGTTATACCACTATAGCTTTATTAGCTCAATTTGAGTTGTAATTTTTATGAGACAACCTAGCGCAAAAAAAAAAAAAAAAAAAAAACAGGACCTATTAGACTTCTTCTACGATGTGGTTTGCTCATTGCACACCTTTGAGGTAGACATGACCCGGATCCGACTCTTACGCTATATTGTTTACAGACCAGTCGAAGTGGTCTCGTTGTAAATATGCCTTAACTGTGTGGTACTACACACACCCAACTCCATTGAAATGCGTGTAAGCCTGACGAGACTATGATTCACGACTGCGCAAGTAAAACCGGTCCCAGAGATCCCAGCAACTAGTATTAATGCGTTTAATGTTTAAAACTCGTAAGATCGACTGCGGTCTGCACTCTTCCGGGCCATTCTCAGTTGTCGCTATGTGCGTTGCTGACACAAGTCAGGCTCAGTTTCCTCGCTCCTCTCCTTGAAACCGGCCAGGTACACAACCTAGTTCGGTTGGACCTGGAACCATAGACTACTGGCCCAAAAGTGGGTCGCTCAATGCCCAGCGAGCAAGATTAGATAAGATGAGGCTAAGAAGTAAAGTAAATTATACACAGGTGATTAAGTTAGATTCGGAAAAACTTAGGGCGGATTAATACAAAAGTACCCAAAGATAGAAGGCAGGTATAAATTTGAGACAACCCTAGAAAATCTAGGGGGTAGAGAACGTTCATTATGGGGAAATAAATATATTTGCGGATTTCGACTCCTCGGCAACATTATTGTATACAACGTCGGTCGTAAAACAAATTGGTTGAACTTACCTCTCGATTGTGTTGCTGGTAATAAAAAAGTTTAATGGCCGCAGATCCTTGTGTACTCATAAAGTGTGAGGTATGTCTGTATTGTCAGCAGGAACTCCTTAGGCTTTAAATAGAAAAACTCTCTGCGTAACATTGCCCTTTATACTCATTAATTCATGTACATCGAAGGAGAATCTTACATGGACAAACAAAATCAAAAAGTGTTGAGAGAGACTTTACTAGCTTCCTGCTGTTAAACGATGTCTCGATACTGGAGAAGCGTACCAGACGATAAAATATGTAAAAAGACCTCGGCCGTCAAAGATGCAAATTATCTAGAGTGTCACTCTTGCTCTATTATATGATTTTATAAGGGCATCTAATGTAAATCAAAACACCCTTTTCTTTATGTCTATCAGTTTATAAGTGACCATTATTATTTATCACATAGCTAATAAGCCTGTTTGAGGACCCATTGGATAAAGTGCGCAATTGCTATGATCGTTCTTACGGGACAAAGTGAAGCAGAATTTTTCCCTTGACCCTTGTCAAGTAGTCTTGCTATTATTTGCCGTATTTGTTTGGATCTATAGAGTATGCACCCTTTTATTGCTAAATTACCAATAGCTCTCGTTATTCCGACAGCATTTTGGTGACGACACATTTAAAGTATCCAAGGACTAAAAAAATATCACCTAAGAACATCTTTATAATACTGAAACCCATTAATATTCCACTGTAACGCATTAAGTATATGCAAAATTCACGAAAATGTCGGAGAAATATGAACTTACTCCCCTATTAGATACGATGATAGTACAACAATCAGCCTAGTTGGATTTGCCCTTCACTCAACTACCGTCGCAGAGTTCTTACCCATAAACACATGCTACATTACTTACAGACTCCCGCACATTACTCTCTTGTCTTGCTCCAGAGTTCATGTCCCTTACATGTGCTCATCACTGTAGCGCATTAATCCTCTCCAAACATTCATTCGATAGTGTGGATACACAAATTACATTTACTACTCTTCATACCTTTTCTATTATTGAGCAATGTAGGACAAGGTTCGAGCTCCTTAGCCTGTAATGATATGGTCTTTTACCTTTGTACTCCCATTTTATCATTTTCGACACACACTCTTCAAAAATTCTGACTATTTATTCTCCCAAAAATTCATTACTTACTTTCTTGCTTCTCTGGCACCAAATTCAATGGACCTTCGTCTATCTAAACCACTCTGAATTCGTCAGCAGCAATGAACCCTATTTGGTATTAGGCGCCACGGACCTTAATCTATAATACCCGGAACCCGGCCAGTCTCCAAGTCCGAACCGCGTTTTATGATCAGAAGCATGAGCGGCTTTCCTGGCGGAACTAGCCGAGAAGCTTGCCTCCAAAACCCGGGAGATGCATAACACGAATGGAATTTTCTCTGCTGGATAAATTCGCCCTTGGTGGCCCAGGTAAACGTAGCCCCTACTGAAGCTAGAATTCTTCGAACCAAAAGTATGGCAATCTATGGAAACCTTAGATCACCGACGTTCTGGACCTCGCATCGAGACGGCGTCCTCAACAAGCGCCCTACCTTTAGCGGACCTAAAAGATATTACATTCTCCATTCTGTTGCATAAAACTCTAAGACCCCCGGTCTCTATGTAGTCTATCCGAACACTACCGATTCTCCTTCAATGGGCAACAACTACCTGGCCGTTCCTCGTCCTCTGACCACTCACATCTTCGGGCGGCCGGCGTACAAGTAGATACGAGCCGTATTTGCCCGACTCGCCGGCCGTAATTCTGAGCGCCCCCACGCACAGCCTGTCATCAAATTAACTTTGCTTATAGGGTTTACTATGCCTCGTGTGCCGAAACGACGAAAGGTCTGCATGGGTCAAACACAGAATTCGTTCATAGGCGGGATGAGCGCTGGGGATTCAAATACACCACTTATGACCGCTGGGGACGTTTAGGCCATGTACCTCAGCTGAGTGGCGGACTGTCCCATTTGGGAACGGATTTCAGGTTACGTATCGGAACGTGTCCTTGACGCTCGTTCTGCGCAACGAAATCCTTCCAGACAGATTAAACGGATAAACCTTCGCCGCCGTGTGTACACCACGGTAGGGATTAGACCCCTACTTCCCTGTTCAAGGGGTGATTGATCGAGCAATCGAGAAATGAGCTACAATATCTCGTCTGACCTCCCATGCGTCAACACAAGATCGCTCTGAGGCAACAACGAGACCTCGGCGCACTCGAACAACTGCCCCCCTGAAGAGCGCGGAGAAATAGCCACCACTGAGGGAACAATCCTAAACAGCAGCAAAGCAGGAACCCCACACCAGTCTCACGTGAGTTGGATAACCTCACGTTAGTCTCAAGGGCAGGACCAAACGGCTCTGCAATAACTGAATCTCCATTCATAGTCCCTATTCGGTCAGGGAGAACTCCGACTCATTGAAGGGCCGGTACCGGATCAATAGACTGTCTGCAGAAGTGCTAGTGTTAAGAACCGATGCCATGAATACTCAACGTCGAAAACTTTAGCGACAGTTGACCATAGAGACCCGTCGGTGCTACTAGTCTGTAAATTGAAGCGTGGTCCTAGAACTTGTGCTCAGAAAAAGGGCAACTTGCGCCAATGGCAAACGGCGAATCAACTCCTGAGTCGCAGGGTAGCCAGGGCCATGGCACAAATAGATGCGTCTCTAAAAGTAGAGAGCGCACTACAATGATGTTGCTTAACATAGTTAGAAGGGAGTTCTGCGCCCCGAGGTAAGTTACTGCGGCGCTCGAAGAGAGTGAGAGTCTAAAAAGTGCAAAAGAAATAAGCGCTGCGGTGTATGAAGGGTGAGAATAGAAAGAAAGAGCCCTTCGAAATGTCGAACGCAAACAAACAAACAATGGTGGTAATAACAAGTAATGGTATGCTGCAGGTAGGGAAGCCTAGAGTCTGAGAGGCAAAGAAGTGTGCCAAGACAAAAGAGGGAAGAAGGATGATTTTTTCCCACAAGGCAAGTAATAATACCTAAAATCATAGTTTAATCAAACAACAATGGACCATGAATAATTCAAGACAGTAAACTAAGTAATAATAGATCCAATCCGAATTCGGGTGTTTCGAATTGGATGCCTGTCCTAACCGAGCCATGTTATGTGCACATACATAAAAACCGCAAGCTGTGAGCACTGTACATACCCTTTGTATAGGCCTGCTTGCTGAACTCTTACCATTTACCAAAATGAGAGTAAAAGGCAGGCAGCAGGACTTTGCAGCGCCTTCTATACCGTCATTGATAACCTTATGGAATAGACATGAATTTGCATTAGCTGTAGGTGACAGGATGGTCGGTTGCTTGGATACTGGTCTGATTCACATGCTGAGATCCCAAAACAAAGTAGGGCCAAGCTTAGTTGTCAATCAGCTGGCTTTCTCGAGCCCAAGGGTCAACGAGGCTAATAACAACCATAACATGTTGATCACCGCAACTATGAAGATCAACCCCTTTGGGATCACTTGTCGGTTCGATTCAGGATGCATGGCTTGGGCATCAGATTTCTGCTACAGGACGCAGCCAGGATAGTCAAGACATGTCGCCCCTAAATGTGACAAGTACCTCTTCACAGCCCCGCCTCGAGAAATGAGAACATCCAAGCATTACAAGATTTTTATCCATCCTCCACAATTGTTCATATTGAACACTTCACAAACTGCTTCTTTGGTAATAACCGCGTCTTTTGAAATGAAGGACTTCAATTAGGGACAAAAATGCCGCCGGAGATTCTAGGACCGTTTACGAAGTCGGTTAAAAACCAAATTCACCTTCTTTGACGCCTCTAATTGACTCTCGATGAACAACCGGTCGGACCCCTCTTCGAGTGGGCGTTCAAATGAGGTGCATATGGCTGTTATAAACGACATTTGGAAGTGACCCAGTATTGCCTCCATGTACACGACTCCACACTCTACTGTGGGCTGTCGTACTATCTAATGGACTAAAATGACGGTACGAGACCCAAGGTAAAGCCTTCGTACTCTGTCACCGTCTGAACATTTTGCACAAGCCGACTTAACCCAGGCTGGAAGAATAGAGTACCCTCGCGTAGAAGTTGTGATGGTACGGAATTCGTGCGACATCAGAAAATTTGAATTCTCTGATCGAGGATCGAAGAACAAAAAGTTGATAGTATACAAACCAGACCGTTTGAATCTCGGATAATGTTCTTCCATACTTAGAGAGGTAGATGTGTGTGTCAGAATTGCCTGGTTTGATTACTTGATGGTTAGCAAAGCTGCCCCAGTTGGGAGTATAGAGTGGAACACATGAGTAAATGATTAGTCTTGTACTTTGTCTGTGCTAATCTCGGTTATTTATATGTTTGGTTTCGCGTCTATTCTCAAAAATCCATCGGGTTAATAACCATTGTAAGTGGGTAGGATTGCCTTTTAGCTGTTATTGTCCAACCTTATGATTGAACTGTGACCAGTTGTTAGTAGGCATTCCTCGTCATAAAGCGAAAATTGTGTCATGAAAGACTGACTATAACTTGCCGACACCATTAATCAGTAACTAGGTCCTAGCCTGGACAATCTATACTTGAGCATTGTGACACTTGCGCCGACCCAAACATTATTCTGTAAGTAAGACTTGTTGATCTTACTATACGGTATGAGTAATTTCAATATTGTGTAAACTACTTATGACCACTGTCCGGTGGTGGTTTGTTGGTGTCGTAATGGGTACCCACAATATTTGGGTACCTACAAACTTACCTACCCATGCGTGGTAAGAAGACAGCCTACTTTCTGACTGTATGAGGCGCAAAAAGAGTGGGTATAGTGAAGAAACCTTTTAGTAGTGAATTATATTGTCTACATTGTTATGCATTTGGTTTAGTTATTTTTGTGGGTTGGGGAATCTTTGTTTCACTTGATATGTACTGTTCTTGGCAATGGTTCCAGTGAGTGGATTGGAATACGTCTGAAAGACTTGGTAACATAAGCCATACCATTTTTTTTGTGACACTTTTCACCTATGTTATCATTTGAGTGCTTAGGACTTAAACCATACTGTATGTGCATAGAATTAGACACCAACATGTCATGGTATAATGACTATACAAACGTAAGGTTATAATTTAAGAATCGAGCTGTAGATATAACATCAGATTTCACGATTGGGCCACATCTTCAAAAAGCTCAAAGATGGTCCAGCCTATGCTATAACACAATCAGCTATCAGATAATTTGTAGTACACAAGCTAATTGAACGGCTTTGCGACATACTGTGTTAGGAATGAGTCGACAACGGTGCTTTCCAACTTACTAGAAGGCAAGTATGTTTCTATCACTCGGAAAGACGTAACTTGAGCACAAAGATCATATCCACTGTCCTCTTATATTGGCAAGATTTCATGTGATAGACCTCTTCTCGAGGAAGTTGTTTCTGAGCCACATTGGACCAGGGATAGTCCTCAAGGAGTCTAGAAATTTTTGACGGTCACGATCTTTGTGCGTACCTATTACAAAAATGCTGTATCTTTGATTAATATTCAACAACTTGCCAATAAAAGGATGAATGTATGTGCTGACGGGCAAAATCGTTAAAAGTTACATTGCTTATTTCGACAACAGTATGTTAGTGTTAATGGGCGATTGGCTCGAGAAATCATAAAATTTTACACGGTTTCTTTTCTCTTTAGGAGTGCACCAAAGGGACCAAAAATAACACCGATTAAAACCACTCCTAGACTTGGGATCTGGTATATGACTCAGATTGATCCCCACCTCACTTCCAGGTGTGGACTCGGCACGAATTCGTATCATACAATATTCCATAATAGGAGCTCATCCTCAACATGAAAATGATTGATGAGAAGCATAAATTCGTTGTAGATCCTTGTTCCTTCTTAAAACAATCCCATGCTCAATGACGAGATCTGCTTCGTCATATACTTAGACTAAACTTTGAATAGCGAGCAAATGAAAAAAGATTATTGGAAATAACAGTTAACTAATTTTAAAAGTATATTTTTTTGGTAAAGTTTTTTTCCTGAAATAAAAATATTTATGTTCTCATAGGAAGAAACTTCAACGCTATCGATTCTTCAATGTTGGAATTAAACCAATATGTTTCCCTTATTGATATATAGGTACTATTTATCTCTAAGAGCGCAATTATACTAAAGACATACGATCTAAAGAACTCAACGGCTTTAATAAGTGCTACCCAAGTTTAAGAGAAAAGTCAATATTGCTTACGAGAAAACGTGTTTCCTCGACAATCGCCAGAGGAAATATATCATGGAAAAGGGTGGTCATATTATTACTCTGAGTTATTTTGCTCGTCTATTCTCAGTGACATATACTCAGAAGCAATTTCTATAAATATAGTCCGAGGGCCTGATTCATGATCATCACAATTTGATCAGCCTCTTGTTCTAGCCTTTCCGAACGTTCTTACATACTAAGAGGATCTTGGTTATTTGGAGGAGAGAATGTAACAGTGTGGGAAAGAGAATATACCGTCCCAAAAGCCTCAAGGAGATCAACCAAGGCCACACTAGTAACATTCAATAAACACAAGGACTGTCTCACCAGAGCACATCCATCTTTATGCACTCAGCGCCAATCTACCGCGATCTCACAAAAAATAAATCCTCCTTTGTGCTAGAACGCAGCCAGCACAAACAAAATGGGTAATGCTAATTTAAACATAAAGAAAGTAGAAAAACACGAAGCATGATGTGAGGCAAATTTGAGTCCTTTAACCAAACGACAACTTAAGGGTGTTAGTGTAATCTTGGACTAGCGTCTTAACTAAGTTCCAATAGTCATTTAACGTGTAATAATTGATAGCATGGGATATCAAAGGTTGCCTCATACTAATCAAACACCACATGCTTACAGATGCAATATTCTAAAGATAATAAGTTGATAGGAGGATGGCAAGAGCGCTCAAGCATTGGCGGTTCTCTTCGGGAGATTGCAGGCCAAGATTACTATTCGAAGCCTCAAAGTCCCAAGTGTTTATGCTGACAATCAAGTACAGCCAAACAGTGAGGGTCACTGGCAGTGACACGCATCCTCATTGTTGAATCTAACCTGAATGATCTGGGAACACAAAGCCAATGATTATACAGTAACTTATTTTCAGGTGGGCACAGAGTTAAGGCAGAATTACAACAGAATTAATAACATAACCGAGGTAACTCATACGAGCGAGGTACGCGTATGATGCCCCCACAGAATCTGCGGGTCAAAAGCCCTTCGTTAAATTTTGTGTACTTATCTAAGTATATTCTGCTCGGATATTGTCTAGCGCCCCTGCTAACACGCTTATTTCTAATCTCTCTT
>SNQN01001783.1:52801-65743 GCA_008642245.1 Bassia scoparia | reverse complement strand
CAAATGTCCGCTCTGTCGACAGTTACTAACAAGCCGATAACCTTTTAATTTTAAAATATTATAAGTACATTCTAACAAGTTTTTCTCACAACTGCTTACTACTCTGATTACTTCAGAAATAAGGCAATAATACTAAAGCTTCAATATAAATACTACTGGTTACACACGTCAACAAAACAAGATATAACACAAACGACCATCACAAGGGCACATTAAAGTAAACCATAAACTCCGAAAAATGAGCCAAAATTACAAAACAGGGAACAATTGGCATTAAAGCCACCATACCTGGATCAATTTGAATAGGCCAGGTCAATAAAAACAATGATGCTCCTTCAAGTGCTGCGCGACCACAACAAGGCCAACCCTTTTTTTGCTGTTTGCCAAACGAAAAATGTTAAACATAATGTGGAGAAATTTGGGTGTGACTTGTTATTAAGTCAATCATACAAATTGGTTATATGGAGAAGGTGTTAGTTTTATGGAGTATTTGACAAAGAGGACACAGTGCACGCATGAGAGATATTTTATGTAATAATAAGATAGATATAGATATAGATATAGATATAGATATAGATATAGATAAGATATAGATATAGATATAGATCTTTTGAGGCTTTCTTGTTCAGATATCCTTGTATATTACTATTATCACATATATCTTTTGTACTCCTATAATAGATGGTTAGGGTTAATTTTAGTTCCATCATTATTCAAGCACAAAGAGAGGAAAGACACATATGAGAGCGTTTGTGAGTGAATTCTTGGGAGAATTACCAGTCTCTCAATTTATTTGTTCGATCTTCATAGTGAAACATATTCATACGGCAGGAGGACGTAGCGATCGATTGATATGAACCCGTTAAATCCTGTGTGTTCTATTGTTGTCGTATTTGTGTGTTATTGTAGTTTGTTTATTTTCCGGCGCTTCCTTTAGCAACAAAAACTTGGTATCAGAGCGGGATCTACGATCGGAAGATAACACTACAACCATAAGATTGAGAAATTTACGCGTAGGAATCGTTTTCCCATATGGCAGATCAAGATGAGGCCTTGTTAAAGCAACGTATTTGGAAGCCTGTTGATTGAAATCGAAGGATTGTTGAAAAGGGCTTGAGCGCAGCGAATTGGAGCGATGGAGGAGAAGGCTCACTCACCATATTACGTGAGTTGGGAAAGATGATGTGATCACAGAAGTCTCAGATGAGGACTCAACAGCTGGCCTGTGGTCTAAATGGAGAGTCTGTACATGACAAAGTCTCTCACGAAGAAGCTGTTGTTGAAAACACGGTTGTTTTCCTGCGAATGCAGTCAGGTACGCTCTAAGGGCATCTAGAATAAACTAACACTATTTGTTAGACTTGAGAAATTTGGATTTAAATTGAGGATGAGGATGCTGCTTTGATTTTGTAGTTTCTTTGCCTGCTTCTTATTGAAATTTTGTGAGTCGTTTGTTGTTGGTAAAAACTTTGACCTTAGAAGAAGTGAAGTCAGCACTTTTTACTAGGGAGTTGCGCCAAAAGGCGGCAACTAATGATAGTGGAATTGATTCTGGGGCTGGATAGTTGTTAGTTCGCAGGTGCTAATAATTCAAATCTAAGAAAAAGAAAAATTCAAGAGTAAGAATAATAAGACCAAGAATACTTGTCACTATTGTAAAGAACTGGCATTGGAAAGATAAATGTCCTAAAAAATCTAAGAATAAGTCCAATGCTAACGTAGTACAACAGTCGTCTGATGTTGATCTGAAGCAGACGTGGCCTTAACTGTTAGTGGGGATGTCAGGATTCAGTTCGTTGGGTGTTAGATTCTGGTTGTACTATCATATGTGTCCTGTTCGAGAATGGTTTTCTACTTATGAGTCGTTTGATTGGTTGAGGTTATGATGGGTAACAATGCTGCTTGTAAGTTGTGGTAGAGGAACTATTAAGATTAAGAGTTTGATGGGAAAATACGTACTTTGTGGAACGTTAGCACGTTCCTCAATTGAAGAAGAATTTAATCTCTCTTGGTACTCTTGACAAGAGGTTTACGTTTTCAGGCTCAGATGGGATGTGTGTCAAGAAGGGTTCGACGGTAGTATGAAAGGTACTAAGGTGGTACGTTTGATATCTACATGTACTATTCTGATTGGTCGCATGAGTAGCATCCACAGGTTCAGATGAGATGACAAGCTATGGCATAAGAAGGCTTGGTCATATGAGCGAGCGTGGTATGCAGACATTATCCAAATTAGCCTTCTTGGTCGACAAGGTGAAGAACCTTGAGTTGTGAATTTTGTGTGTTTGGTAAGCAACATCGTGCCAAGTTCGGTAAAGGTTGCATCAGAAAGCTACTTTGGAGTATATTCATTCTGATTGTTGGGGGCCATCTCGTGTTGAGGTATTGGGGATATCGATATTGTTACTTTATTGATGATTTCTCCAATAACCATGGCTTTATGTTCTCAATGCAAAGGAGAGCTTTAAACTTTCAAGCATTGGAAGGTGTTAGTTGAGAATCAGACTGACAAGAAGGTAAAACGTCTCCGAACGGATAATGGTCTTGAGGTTTGTTTTGTGATGAGTTCAACAATCTTTGCAAGGACGAAGGGATTGTAAGACATCGTACCGTTAGGAAGACACCACAGCAGCATGGTGTTGCAGAGAGGTGAATAAGACTTGCTTGAGAGAGCTCGCTGTATGCTCTTTGATGCAGGTTTGACTAGGAGGTATTGGCCGAAGCTGTGAAAACAGCTTGCTATTTGGTGAATCGTGCTCCTCATATAGGTATTGGCTTGCAAGATACTTGTGAGGAATGGTCCGGAAGGAGTGCTGATTATCACTGTTGCGGTTTCGGATGTGTTGTTATTATCATGTCAGTGATGGTGACAAGAATGATAGCACAGTTCGAGATTGATGCTTGAGATCGAGCCATTGTCTACATCTCTGCGGATGGTACGCAGATTCAGGTGGAGCAGGATCGGTGATTACTAGTCAGTTGATGATGAGCTGTTGGTACTGATACAGGTGAATCAGAGACTGACACGATGCGGATATTGGTTCTAAAAACTGAGGAAGAAGCCACAGAGACTCATTGAGGAGATGGAGGGACGACGAGTTCCTGGTCAGAACTGTTGTGTAGAGGAGTTGGTAGCTTATGCATTGCATGTTGCAGATGATAATAGACACCTAGCCGAATTCTTACAAAGAAGCAGTTTCTGGTGCTGAGTCAGATAGGTGGTTAGTTGCTACGAGTGAGGAGATGGAGTCTCTTCACAAGAACAAGACATGGTGCTTGTGAAGTTGCCACGGGGTCGTAGACTGATTGGATGCAAATGTTTTCAAGAGGAAAGAGGGTACTCGGAAGGGAGTCAATTAGATACAAGGCTCGACTTGTTGCGAAAGGTTTTAGACAGCAGGAAGGGGTGGATTACAATGAGATTTTCTCGCCAGTGGTTCGTCATACTTCTATTCGGGTGTTACTAGCAATAGTGCATCATTATGATCTGAACTTGAGCAAATGAATGTGAAAACGGCGTTTTTACATGACGAGCTAGAAGAGGATATCTATATGAGTCAGCCTGAGGGGTTCATTGCTCTGGAAGGAGACTTATGCGTGTCATTTGAAGAAGTCTTGTATGGCTTAAGCAGTCGCCTCGACAGTGTACAAGCATTTGACAGTTTCATGGTGGAGCATGCTACAATAGGAGTCTTATGAATTGCTGTGTTTATCACAGTAAGGTGGAGGATGGTTCTTATATTATTTATTATTATATGTTGATGACATGCTATTGCAGCTAGGAAATGTCGGATGTGCGCAAGCTAAAGGAGATTTGAGTTCTGAATTTGATATGAATACTTAGGAGCATCCGAAAGATTTGGGATGGAGATTTATAGAGATGTAGCAAGAAGAAGTTGTTCTTTCACAAAAGAACTACATTCAGAGAATTCTTGACAGGTTTGGCATGAAGAGTGCAAATCTATTGATACTCCTATTGCTCTACACTCGTCTTTCTATGTATATCCTCAATCTGATGAAGAGAAGGAGTACATGTCTAGTGCTTATGCTAGTGCTGTTTGGTAGTTTGATGTATGCCATGGTTTGCACTAGGCCTGATATTGCACATGCTGTTAGTGTGTTAGTAGGTTTATGTCTCAGCTTAAGAAGGAGCATTGCGAGTGTGTGAAGCGAATTTTCGCTATTTGGTTGGAACGGCGGATGTTGGTCTCATTTATGGCAATGAGACTCAGTGTTTGGTGTCTGGTTATTGTGATTCTGATTATGCAGGGGATGTTGATACTAGTAGAGATCTGTACGAGGTTATGTTACACTCTTGGAGGTAGTGATTAGTTGGAAAGCTACTTTGCAAACTGCAGTGACGTTGTCTACAACTGAAGCTAAGTATATGCTTTGACTACTGCTCGAAAGAGGGTATTTGGTTGCGGGTCTTGTTAGTGATGTTTGGCATTCAACATGATCGTCTACGGTCTATTGTGATATTGAGTGCTATTTGTCTTGTAAAGGATCAGGTCATTCATGACAGAACGAAGCATATTGATGTTGTTATCATTTCTTAGGAGTGAGAAGCGAATTGAGGTGAAGAAGGTTGGATCTGCTGATAACCCAGCCGATATGTTCACGAAGCCGGTTCCTGTTCGCAAGTTCAAACATTGCTTGATGTTGAAATTGATAGTCATATTGATACGCTATGGTTGTGCCTCAGTGGAGGGCGATCCTTGCCACGGATTTTGGTTGGCATTTGTTGGTTGGTATATTTGTTTTGTTTGGTCTAGCTTGTGTTTGGTGAATACAAGTCAAGGTGGAGATTTGTGGAGAAATTTGGGTGTGACTTGTATTAATCAAGTCATACAAATGGTTATATGGAGCAATTTAGTTTTATGGAGTATTTGACGAAGAGGAAACAGTGCACGTATGATAGATATCTTTATGATATCTTGATTGGATATATATATATAGATATAGATATAGATATAATATAGATATAGATATAGATATAGATATAGATATAATAGATATAGATATAGATAGATATAGATATAGATATAGATAGATCTAGATCTTTTTGGGCGTTCTGTTCAGCTATCCTGTAGTATTAATTATACTCCATATATCTTTGTACTCCTATAAATAGATGGTTAGGGGTTAATATTATTCCATCAGTTATTCAAGCCACAAAGAGGAAAACACATTGGAGCGTTTGTGAGTGAATTCTTGGGAGAATTACCAGTTTCAATTGTATTTTGTTCGATCTTCATAGTAGGAACATTTTATACCGCCAGGAGACGTAGCTATCGCATTGATAGTGAACTCCGTTAAATCTGTGTGTCTAGTTGTTGTCTTATTTATTTGTTTATTGTAGTTTGCTTATTTTCGCGCTTCGTTACAACACGATAAGTACAATGTCAACAAGTTACAGAAGGTAAAGCTGAAACTACGAAAGATTTAACGAGAAAGAACTATTCAAGCACACTTCAGTTGGATCTTCGACGGAGTTGGAATGAACACAAGAGCATCAAGTTAATTCATCTCAGCTACCCCATTTTATACGTGCATTCTTCATATATTAAACTGATTATAGTTCTGTTGATACAAGTAGGAGAATTGTTTGCCCAAGACTCAACAGTCGTACATGGCCATCTTGATTGATTTTGGTTAAAAATTAAGAGTCCAAATATTAATGAAATTAAAATAAGAAGGTTATCGCTATGGGTKCCCTATGTTGATATAATTCTAAAACAATTATGTTGTCCTTAATATATATAGTAATGGATTACCTATGATGAGTGTAACATTTCTTAAAAATGAAGCAGACTTAGCAGAGAAAGTGTGAACCTTTGATCTTATGCCACAATTCATATTAAGGGTACCAATTAGTTGGAGAATCTATCAGCAGTCGAAGTCCAACGTAATAAAACTTTTAATGTAACAACAATTCACAGACCAACCAAACTATTAGATCCAGAGAATTTGCAAATAAAGATGATTAAGGCACATAACATAAGGTTTAGTGTTTCAAAAGACCACATTGATCATGGAAAATGGTATTTCTCTGTTTCTCCAAACCTGATGCACCAATTTGGCATGTGAGGTAGTAGGCTAGTAGCCATCAGTACCATATAGCAGTTATGCTTGTATCATAGAATATAATGCTTCTCTATTTCTCTGAGTTATYTCTTCCTTTTTAATTACCTGTAATGGGTGGTAAAAACCTTATACTATCGTTCTTTAATGGTTCATATGATATAGCTCAAACTAGCAGATTTCTTAATGAAATGTGCTTAGGATGATGTCACTTTCTTGCCATTCAATCAAAGGAATTAAATTCCAAGTGAAAGTTGTATATTATACTAATTATAGTCCTGCATTCGACAATATTGTAACTAAGTGTTATTTTCTTATTCTGCACGAATTGGAACCCCAGATCTGTATGAGCACTGAAGTGACATTATGTTTTTGAATTCCCTTGTGTTTGTGCTTCCATTAAAGCTAGCTTTGTTACACACTTTGCTGACTCAAATGGTGTGGCTCTCTCTTTGGGCACAATACTATTTCTTTAATATTTGGTTGTTTATTAATATTGTCATTGAGTATTTTGTCCTGTTTGTTTACTGCTTTTGTTTATTTTTGGTTTTCAATGTTTGATACTAGATTTTGTCAATTGAATCTTATTTTGTTAATTACTTGTTTAGTCACTTGTTTCAATGTTCGATACTTGGTATTTGATTTGTTTGGGAAAAGAAAAAATATGTGAAGTTTTATCTTTTTGCTAATTCTGTGAATAAATGGTGATTTTAATTTATTTGATAATTATTTGTTACTGGTTATAGTTTGATTATAATGATTGTTCTTTGATAATAATTTAGTTAACAATAATTTCCTTGATTTGATTTATTTGATTGTAATGAGGATATAAAGTTCGATTTATTTCATAATAATTTCAGTTAGCAGTTGCCAATGCTGTTTAATAAATCTCTTCTTTAGGAAGAAGTGAGTCCTGGCTACATCAATGGCAACCTAAATTCAACGACATTGGAACATGAGAGGGGAGTTGTTGGTTTTTCTACCATCATAGTTAGATTGGAATCATATATTTGTATTTTGAACTTTGATCGTTATTGTTTATTTTGAACTAATTAATGAACTTATTATTGTAGAAGTTTTTGTACATATATTTATGATCGATATTGTGTATATGTGGTTATTATTTTGACCATTATTATTGTATGTTTAATTATTATTTTGTGTTTGTGTTATATATATGCATAAAATTTGYAATATATAGACAACCCCGTGTATATATATACTACAATTTTTAATATATTGCAGTATATATATACGGGGCTGTCTATATATTGCATTTTTTKWAAAAAAATATAGACTATTTGTTGCGGTTATGGCAAAAAACCGCARCAAATAGTGACTATTTGATGCGGTTTTTKGCCATAACCGCAACTAATTGCTGTGGCATTTGTTGCGGTTCAAAACCGCAGCAAATGACCTTTTTTCTACTAGTGCMTGTGCCCTTATCAGGACATAACACTGTGCAAAGCATCACTAGGATAAAGATCCTAGCTGACTGCTCATCTGTGGTACTTGCCAACTCCAGAACATCCATGAGCACGCTCTGTGATGCCCTGTTGTCCACGCTCTCGGCTCGCAGACAAGAAGCAATCGGGCCTAGCCACTCATTTAAGCGAGGATCAGAAAACTTGATCTCGCTATCCAAAGGGACAAGCTTGTCAATGAAAGCAAGCCCTGTCAGCATGGCAAAGTCGTATGGGGTCAAAGCCATGTCCCCCCACGGGAAGTGAAAGGTATTCGTGGTGTCCCAAAACCACTCCATCAAGCCGAACACCGGAATCTTGGGAGCAAGCAAGTACGACTGGCTAGTCATACTGAGAACAAAGTCTTGAAAGCCRCACCGGCCTAGGATGTCCCATACTCCTCTACGGCGCTCAAAGAAGTCTCTGCGGAACAGATCGCAGATCGTGTGAGAAGTTCCATACGTCCGAGTACAATAGTCACTTTCAACAAGGGATGACACAAGGATTAGCAAGCAAGACAAAACAAAAGGTAACTAGACAAGTGAAAGCAACATACCCGTCCATTCTTYGGACGAGTGGAGATGTGGTAATCAAGGAAGCAACAYAGCTCTGAGTTGTCCCAATTGRTCACCTTCCATCTCTGGCGGGAACTGCGCACCTATTTCCTTCTTCGGACTGGCATGCTACAAGAAAAACGGAGCAAAGATTCAGAAAACAAACGGGCAGCATAACGGCTAAAAAATAGGCATCTCGCATACAAGCAAAGGGGCCTCCGGGGGCTTACAGCTAATCACACAGCCATCGGATCGAAGGAATGCACAATTTCCCTAGCAATCGAAACAATTGGAAGCAACTAAAGGGTGAGAAAGGCACTTTCTTCTCCCAGTGAATGTACATGGCTAACGGAATGCACAATTCCACTCATAAATTCTATATGCAATGAGAATTTAAGAAGGTATATACATTTGCTCATACGCCATAATCCCCAATTAGCAGCAAATCACCATACAATCACTTTTTTTCAAGCTTTAAACTATTTACAATGGTGAAATTGTACATGGAATCCACTTTGTTGCAAATAGGCATGGAAAGGCTTATTCTATCATCAACAAGTAAGATAAACAAGCAATATGCATAATTCACAAGACATGGGCATGGCAAGCTACTATTCATCATCTTCCTAAGTAGTAAGATTACAATGGCATACTCATTCAACTTTGCACTAATTTTTGAAAAAGTTGCAAAAGACTCACAAAGCATGAATAAACAAAAGCATTCAACAATATTAAGCATACACAAGCAAGGAGAAGCCAATTCAATTGCACAAATTGACAAGGCATTATTCAAATGGCATGATTTTTTAGTATTAATGCACCTTAAAGTGAATTTCAAATTTGGAGTAGTAAACTAACTTGATTTTGGGATTTGAGAGCAAACAAAGCCTTTCTAGTAATCCTCAAAGCAGCAATGGAGTTTACAGAGTATTGACAAGAGCAAAGCAAAAGATATGGCACAAATGAGGCAAAGTGGTTTAAAGCCACGAATTTCAGCCAAAATAGGTTGAAAGCTGGGCGTTAATTGCGCGAGCTTTGGCTTGTTTTTGTCGATTTTTGAGCCATTTCTCGTGAGCCCACTTGTGTACGCGGAATTCGTTGCATTCAATGTCGTTGTTACTTCCGGGAATTCCAACCAACTTTAAAAGTCATGCACAATGACAAAATGCCCTAGCAGCAAATGGGCCGAAAGTATCAAATCCGCTACAAATACACCTACGAGCTACGACAAGCCGTAAGCAATGCAAAGTCACAAAGGGAATAGAAAGCAAATAAAGTCAAAGCGCACATTCCATAGTCGAAGTTGCATACCCTCACGAAGGCAAGCGTTAGCAATTGTGCATATGCAATGCAAGAATTTACAAAAGACATTGCTATACGCAATCGTGGCTATACACAACGTTACTCGTAATTGATATTCTCGGATGACTAACGAGATGGATAAAGCATATCAGAAGGCACCAGCAAAAAGACATTGTTTTACGCAATCGTGGCTATACGCGACGTTACTCCATTTTAGTTCTCGCGGACGACTAGCCGAGATGGGATACAAAAGATAAGCACGCACTAGTAAAAGACATTCGCTATACGCGATCGTGACTCTATTGCTACAAATGTGTGTTTGCCGGCACTATTTTGGCTTAAATGTTGAACTAAAGTGTCGAGAATTCTGTTCTAGACACTTTAAAATCGGTGGAAAAATCGGTGTGGGAATTCCTCGCGCTTTTTTGCGTCATGATATCGAACATATTTGTGTGGGAAACAAATTTTGACTCTGTAGAGCGTCAAGAATCTCGACACATATACGTGTCAGTATTTCTATATCACGACATTAAATTTGTTGCAATTATTTTTGCGCATTTTTTTGTTGGAACTCTCGACATTTATTAGTGTTCTAATTTTGTATTTACAGTATAAAAATCTTAGAGTAATTCATACTCTTTTGTGACATTAATTTCATACACTATACATGCATAATTGTAAATACTAATTATTATGACCTATATATATAGTAACTATTACACACACAACACACACACACACACACACACACACACACACCAAAGTAAGGACAATTAATTAAATAAGTAGCTAGTAATATAAAACCATATATAAGATAAATCCCCATTCCATTGYGCAATTTACATTTCTAGTTGTTCCTTCACATAAAATTCACCATATAGGMAAATAAGAAACATACCCACATATACATAATATTCAAAAGCTTTCATAAGTATGTAGTTTGTAGCTGACATATTCTAATCTACAAAAGCATTATAAATCTAACAAAAGCTACTAGCTACTTCTTTTATAAGGACACTATTGAGAATTAATGATAGTTAATGATAATAATTAGTGACAAATACATTAATGCGACTCTTGCCAAAGCTTTCTCATGTACATGACCTTGTAGAAATATCAGCAACATACACTATCCTCTTTTCCACTTCTTGCACCATCACCAAGGGAAGCATCATTATTGACCTTTCAATGATGAAATAAAAACATATATGGTGAGTAAAAATAATTTACTAAAGCAAAATACTTGGACACACACATAGGTATAAGGTAGAAAAAAAAACTTGGACCCCATAGTGTCGCTATCCCTCAACGTCACATTCAAATTCCACCACCTAAAATCATCTTATAGCCCCTCCCTAACTGTTGCATTTTTTGGCAACGAAATAAGACTAAAACAATACTGAATTCAAGCCTTAATTAGGACCAAAACAAAACTAAATTGGGTCATTTCTTGCCTTATATAGCTCCGGAAGTGTTTTTGCAGTTTATYAGTATGGGCCATTTCTTRCCTTATACAGGGCAGCAGTTATCTCATATGATGTTTTTAAGTTGTCTATATGGCAAATATTTGTTCATGATATTCACAAACGTGCCACTAAGGTATTTTATCTTCTTTCCCTGTTCTACATTTTTGATGTCAATGAAACTTGCTTTAATCGTACTTAGTTGCTGTAAAACAAAGGGGTCAATCCATAAAATCTTCTTGTGTTTTGGTGGCTAAAATCTTCTTTTAAAAATTATCAATGATGTTTTCCCATACATATTGAAAAGGTTGCTGTCATTTTAGGCTTTTAACTTATGCTTCTTGCTCCTATAAGTCAAATCTCAGTAATTGTTGGGTTGAAAGCTGTGAGGCATATTATTATATGAAATTTATGGTAAAGGATACTATCATTTTAGGCTTTAAGGCAAGCTTTAGCACCKTGCTTTTATAAGACTAATCTCAAGAATTCCATGTCCATCTCTAACCTAAGCAGCTTTTGCCTGTGAAGCCACTACCACATACACTACATGTATATCTTGATTTAACTTAATTTAGACRAGGATATGAATTGCAGACACAAACCCTATACATAGAAGATAGTGGACAACCGAATTCTGTGTGTCTAAGCTTAAGTTACACTTGTATTCTATGCCTTCGAGGAATGTCTATTCTACAATTTATGATAATGACTTTCTTTTGTTTTTAGTTCTGACTTGAATATGTCCCATGCTATCATATCCATTTGATGAAACCTCCTTTCCGAGATTTGCAACAACCTAATGTTGTTTGCTAATGTGAACCTCATAATATGTCTGTTACATTTAGTGTACCATATGTTCCCAAAATACTAAAATAGTTCTTAAACATATATAAGTGTAGGTAGAATTATAAAGGAYATGAAAATCATAGAATGAACAAAACTTAAACTTCAAATAACTATTAGAATACCTTTGGATTAGCCATATGTAATGCTGATTGTGCAACATCAAGAACTGTGTTTGGAGCTTTTTCACTACATATTGCATCCAATATTTGAGAAAATTTAGCCATGAGATCCCTGTTGTGTTTTTGAAGTTCTTCATTTTTCTTAATCAAATCATCATTCCCCGCATTAATATTGAAATTTACGCTTCTAGCTTTTTGCTTCCTTAACATACCACTGACCCCATATACGTCACATTTTTTCACTCCAAATCCAAAGCCTTGTGGTCGTTGAGGAATCTCTTCACCATTCATAACGTGTTGAAATGCTCGATCCTCAAGATCTACTGGAGATGTAGAAGGTTCAATATTCTTCAATGATTCGACCTTAGCCTTTGCATCAAGCTGTGTCACATTAGAAAAAAATGACCCTTCTTCTCAATGTATCTATTGAAAAAATATGTAAAAGTAAAGATTAAGCTAGAATAATAGAATTGTAAAATAAAAAATAATACCAAAWGTCTTCMGTGACTGTGCCTTCTACACAGCTTCCATCTTTCTTCTTATGACTCTTTTCCCAAAGGGCTATCAAACTCATTTTTTCTCCATGCAACTCTTCCTATTGTATTGAGAATATAAGTTAAGAAAATTGATGACTAACTACAAATGAAAAAAAAGTGCTACACTAATTATGTTAACAAAGAGATATAAACATTAATTATACCCACATGATCAGCTTGAAGGTTTGCGTAACTGTTACATCTCGTTATATGAGTTTGACATTGGGAAGAGCGTGCTTCTTTTCCAATTTTTGATAACTTCTAAAATAAAAATTAAAAAAACAGCTAAAACTTAACTGCATAGGTATTGTTTAATTGAAAAAACAAAAGGATCAAACAAAAAACCTAGAATTTTGAAGAGAACCAATTGTCAACTAATTTTATCCAATCACTTCTACTATGTCCGCTTGGCCCAGATTCATAGTGTTGTTCACGACTTTTCTTATTTGGTTGGAAGTAAGTTCTTTTCAGCTCATGTTTGTAAAGCCTCCAACTTTTGTCCACACGTTGCAATGCTAAAGTGTCATAGATCTCCTCATTAGGAATCACAAAATGTTCCTTGAGTTGAAAAAGAG
>SNQN01001783.1:28474-52776 GCA_008642245.1 Bassia scoparia | reverse complement strand
GGAGGGTTAATTTAGAGCTTGTGAAAAAAAAGTATTAAATTAATTGCTAAGTGAAGCCACATAACTCTCATCTCTGTTAATCATCCACAAATTTCAAATTACTGTTCGATCTTATGCCAAGTCAATGCTCCAAGTGGCAATATATAGGGCATCTTGTAAAGAGCTGAGAAACTCGTAAAACAAATATCACCACCTTTCCTTATCGGTTGGTGTCAATCATCATTTAAATCCACATGATACCGAACCCATTGTGTGCGAGTGCGCAGATCAGATCAGTGCATTGAATCGTACCACTAACTAATGAGGTTTTCCGGTTAGCAATGCTACAATATTGCATAAGAATGTTAGATCATACACAATGAACTAAGGCAAGATTAAACTAGGTAAAAAATAATTATCTATACAAAAACTTTACCGATTGTTAGAACCTCCTCTTTGACTTGTATCCACATACTTGCATCCCAGGGATTGAAGAAGGAATTCGATGTTGGTTTTGGACGATTTTTCGGTTTCATAGCTTGTGGATTAAAGTTTCTTGTAAGGTCACATCTGGTTCCATCAGGTAGCGCATTCTCGGTTTATCTTGACCAAAACCTGTTGCTTGTGTATTATTAGCCTGGACAAATCCTTTTACCTTTTTATGCATAGGCAAATCCATCATCTCCATTCAAAACTTCATTACAACAGACCCTGTAGTTTGCTTTTCATTGACATGACTGGCTTGGATGAGGAGGAGGGACATCAGGCTTTCTTGGTTTGAAGTTGCGGACGATAATATGGTTTTGGGTTGTGAAGATTGGGATGGATAGCGAGGTTATTGTTTTGCATTTTGATGGAGTGATTGAAGAATTTTGAGGAGAGTACACAAAGTTTTTTGGGTTTAAGTCTGGACGAACCAAAGATTTTGGGTTAGTGTTTGAGGAGGGACTAGTATGTTGTTGGGTTAATAGTTCTGAGGAGGGATGATATGTTTGGGTTTTTAGTTTGATGAGGAATGGTAGGTTTCAGGTTAAAATGGGTTGAGGCAGGGGTCTTCCATCATTGAATTTCGATCCAACCTCCTTTTAGTGTCAATGATCGTCATGTTTGTGGAAACTCCATTCCAGGAGGACTAGAAGGTCCATTTAGAAGGATCTTTTGATGAGAATTGTGGCATTGTGGAGAGGTTTGATACCTTGAGGAGAATAAACGCACTTCTCCGGGTTGTTTTGATCCCAGTGACTGTTTGAGGCTTCAACCAACTGGGCTGTTTGGTGCAGTAGCATTGAATGAACGTCCAACCAACGGAGGTGTAAGCGCATTTTGGGACGCTCTGATTCCATCTTCCAACTAAAGGTAGTTGACAAAGTCTTTTACTACGTATACTCATTATGATTTTTAAACCCTTATTCAAGTAAAAATAGGATATATTATTCAATATGGTGATATTGAGTTTTAGAAATCTGATATGATTCTTGCAGCACAAAACAACAGCTATACATGTGAGTAACACATAAGGCAATAGAGTCAAACAAAGGTCATCGATGGCCACATAACATTATTCTTCATTTATCATCCTTTTCCATTAAGAGCCATTCATTATAGAAAAAAAAATTAAAAAAAGGTTTAACATGTTGAATAGGGCTGACAATACTTAAGAGCGAAGAGAGTTTTGGGAAATGGGCAGACTTAAACCCAATTACAGTACAATACTAAGAAAATCAACTAAAGTAGGAGTTTCAACATCCAAAAAACAGCTTCTCCTATCAACAAATACTGAGAAATAGAATTAAGTTATCAAATAAATTCAACAGCTAGGTTGCCAAGAACAATTAAGGACATAGAAGACTGTGTTGGACACTATTTACATTATCTTAAGAAAAAAATTGTGATAGAATTATTATTATTTTTGTTTAGACTCAAAAGGCTGGGGTTGGTCTGGTCCCATTTGATTCTTGAAGATACACGAGCCAAACAAAGTAAAAGGAAATTGATGGTCAAATTCTCACGGGGCTACAGAAGCAACACCCTTAGCCATCTGTGGCAAAGTTTGAGAAGACAGCATTCGTGCAAGAAGAGGAAGATAAAAAATAGCAAGCATTCACTCTTATCAAGTCCCTTATTTGCAGTTCTGATCGGCGCACTCGTACTCTCTGAATGATTCCAACATAATTTTTCTCAGAGCAATTTTTATTGTTACAAAAAGACAAAAAGTAGCAGTGATGTGAGGACACTGAGATGAGTAGAAGAATTATGAGGAAATTGTAAAGAGCAAGCCCTAATTAAAATTTATCCGAGGAATAGCTATACCAAACATTATCCTCTGTATAAATAGATAATGACCAAACATAACTGAGTGATTGTACGAAAAGAATACATAAAAAAATGCACCACACCATGAGTAGCTAAATCAAATATCTAAAGATGAGTGAAATGGTACGAAAAGAAACATTAAAAAATAACCAGATATACAATGTGAGTAAAATCCCTAAAAATTCAACGAAAGGACTATCAGTAAATCAGAACATTAAACCTAACTTACCTGAAATAATATCCGTCCATTGATTTAATTGCTGCTTCTCAATCTCCTTCAAACTGCTGCTGTTTCTTCAATATTTGTTCTTTAGATTTCTATTGCTGAAAAATTTCCATAAATTGGGCTGAAAAATTCGACTTGGATGTAGGAAATTGGTTTCGTTGAACAAAAAAAGCAATTCATGCACAAAATCATAAAGAAATCAGAGAGAGAAAAGGGAAAAGGGGAACCTTTAACGAAAAAATCTCGATCAATCTTGGCACTAGCTACGATACTTATCGATCCCCCTGCATAATCATTGCAAATATTTGTACAAAAAAGTCTGAAATTTGAACAATTTTGTACTAATCAATTAGATAATTATTCGACATTGGAGGAAAATGAGATTCAGCTAACCTTTTGAATTGTAGATTTGAAGTTTGACAATGTAGATGCCGAAATTTTATTAGGATTGCAAATTGTAGAATATTGAAAGATTTTGTTCTTGTTGCTCCTGCTTTGTGGTGTCGGCAGGCTGACAGCATTGAAGATAAAGAAAAGTAAGGGTTTTGGGGTCCCTTTTGTTTTTTTGCCAACTCCTCTTTGTGTTTAAAATTTCATTTTTTTAAACCCGCGATATAAATTTGTCGAAAACTGTTTATTCCAAAAAATCTCAAACAGCGGGTTATAGTATGGCAGCTGATATTACGTGAATTTTTCATCATTCTCGGAGCTTTTTTTTGGATGTAAGTATCGGTCGATGCTAAACAGTGTCGAGAAATACGCTGGGTCCTAGAATACGGAACGCTTTTCGATGTGTGCGAGGATAATAGTGTGAGAAAAAGGCTTGTTTTGTAGTAGTGGTATGTTGTTGGTTCAATTGCAGACCCAAGCACTAAGTGTTAAGCCTATTTGCAATGCTCGGTTTAGTTTCCTTTTCTCCTACCTTCGCATTTGTGGGCGATTGATTAAAATCTGTGAATGCAAAGGTTAGAGATTAAGTGGGGGCAATTATTTTGGGACGGTTACAAGATATTCATCGGATTCCTTGCATTTAATGGTGTACACGCAACGTTGTTTAAATGCTCCCTTATTCTGCGTCCAATGCAAGTTAAACCATGATCGTTTTTCCCTTTCGGTTTTCCTTCATGACCATTGGCTGTTTCCCTTACACTATATATATCTTCTTTCTATCCTTTCTCTCGGTAGCAGACATAGACAAATACCAAATCCTTTCTCTTCTCTGTATCTGAGAAATATTTACATTACACCTCCCTTTCTCGAGTGCACGAATTAAGGGAGGCTGTGTTAATCTTGGTGGTGAGCAAACATCGTGTAGCCGATTGCACCAGCGGGGCGAAATTTTCTTCGAAGACAATGGCCTCATCCCACGGCGCATCGATTCTTTTCCTTCTCAATTTCTCCTTCTAATATGATTTACAGCCTCTTAATTTTTGAAATATTGTGAAAGCCAAATGGTTAGTTTTCTAAGCGGTCGGTTTTTATTCCTTTTGTCCCACATAGGAAGTGGCAACTTCTCCTGTTTATAAGATTTGCTCTTCTTTATTATTTGAGGCCAAGTGAGGGGTGGTATCGAGCGAACCCCGCGGTACGCCGACCGTCGCCGTTGGCCGACTCGTGCTCGTGACACGTTACACGTGAGTGACCGGCTGTGGTGTGGCTATGTTTTTTGAAAAGCTCCAACAGTGGTTATGAAAAGTTTCATAAAAGTATTCTTAGGTTTGGTTTTTGTTATAAATTCTTGCTGATGCCTTGTGTATACTCTAAAGTGTTTGGCATGATTGTGTCATAATATGTTTATATGTTGATGGACAGCTAATTTTTGGTACACACATGAGAGCCATTTGATGAGACTAAAATCATTTCTTTTCCTCTATTTGAGATGAAGAGAAAGGGTGAAGCAGACTGTATTTTGGTGTTAAGTCACCAAAACGGATAATGCTTTAACTTTGTCTCAACCTTCAATGTGCAAAAGTTTAAAAAAGTTTAACTATTTTTATGTGTGTGCCCTGATTAAAACTCCATTGATGCTAGTCATTCACTTGAAAAACATGATGGAAATAGTTATGTCTCAGACTGAATATATAAAATTAATTGGGACGTTTGATGTTTTTGCTGAATATACTCCTGGTCTGATATGCATATAGTTGTTAGTAGACTTAGTCGGTTACTCATAACCTAGTAGGATCATGGTGCGCTTAGGCGTGTTCTTGATTACTAACAGGAACTATTGATTTGGTTGCATTTTGTTGGTTATCCTACGTCTTGGAAGATATTGTGATGCAAACTGGTTTTCTAATAATGATGAGGTAAATGCTACTAGTGATGATGGTGTTTACTTTGTGTGGTGCACGCAATATCATGAAGGTTGCAAAGAAAACTTATATAGCCCGGTCCACGACGGAGTTAGAGTTCAGAGCTCGCGACTTAGCAGGGCAAAGAGACTGAGTTGCTAAGGAATCTCTTGGAAGGATTCTTTTCGGGGCAAACTGCTCCACCCGTTTCCTTACATTGTGACTCACAGCAGCATCAACATTGCAAAAGAACATTGCTTACATTGGTAAAAGGACATACAAACTTGGCATGAACATTGAGATCCTAATTACAAAGTGGGGTTCTTTACTATGGAATATGTGAAGTCAGAGAGGAAATCTTTGTAGATCCACTAAGCTAAATGACAGAAGACTAGTCCTTGATTACGTTCGAGGAATGGGGCTTTAAGCCCATTGGATGAGACATTCATATTGATAACCTCAATCTTTGTCTTGCAAGGGTTCGTAGACTACTGAAGGCTGTGAATAGGAACTCAGATTGCAAATCTTCCCATCCTCTGACTGTACATTTTTGATATGGGTTGTTCTATGAGAAGGACTTGATGGTTTCACCTCGTGAGTGTGATGGTTTCGCCACCTCTATGGAAGACTTGGGCAGTATTTCTAAAGCATCATGAGGTCCCAAGATTTGTTATGTTCGTTATTTGTTGTTGCTTTGCGGGACTCGTAATATGTGATTAGGTTAAGATGTATGTTGTTGAGATTTATTTCTAGTCGACAGCGTTCAAGATTCGTTCACCACCTTTGATAGAGAAATTGCTCAACTTCACTTATGTGTTGGTTTCAATCGCAAGGACACTAGCACTTAAGTGTCAAGCCAATTTTGAATGCTCGGGTTGATTTTTTTTCTTTACTTGCATTTGTGGGGATTAGCTGGAATAGTTATGTGAATGCAAAGGTAGTTTCTAAGGGTGGGTTTTATTTCTTTGTCCCACATAGGAAGATTGAACAACTTTTTCTCTTGTTTGTAAGTAAGTTGCCTTCTTATTATTTGAGGCCTAGTGTAGGGGTGGTATCGGGCAACCCCGTGCGGCGGCCGCCATCGCGTTCGAAGTACGACTTGTGCTCGTGACACGTGCGCGGTGGGGTGTGGCTCATGCTTTTGGATCCGGCATTATTTTGAAGCGGTTACAAAGCATTCATACGGATTCCCTTCTTAATATCTTGTAAATCGTTGCTCTTTATTCGTGTTCCTTGATTCTCGCCCAGATTTAATGCCTGGTGTCCGTTTCTTTCCTTCGGTTTTTTCCTCTGCCCATGGTATACTCCCTACACTAGTATATTCTGCTTCCTCTTTCTCTTCTAAGATACCAAAAAATCCTCAAACACATTATTTTTTTTCTCTACTGATCTTGAGGCAATATTAATTGAGTTGCAACTCTCCATCTCGAATGCACGAATTGGAGAGTGTTGTTAAATCTGGGGCAAACACCGTGAGGCCGATTGCACCTTTCAGGGCAAAATTTTGCTTCTAAACAGTGGTCTCACATACCACCGGCGCTACGATTTCTCCTTCTCAAATTTCGCACGTTAGTCTATTTATACAAACCTTATTTCTTACACTTAATTCCTACTATCAGCCGTTAAAAGTACGAGATGATTGAAGTATAATACCTCGAACACAACATCACAAGGTTGTAAATATAATTTGCTGAGATCAACAACGCATCCTTGCTGGCAGGCAAGGGGTTGCAAGGGTTGTAACCTCAATCAATACCTGATGGGACGAAACGGACTTGAACCCGCTTGCTCGTGAACAACTCGAAGCGTCAAAATATCTTACGTAAACTGCGCCAGTTACTGCCCGTAGGAGCTAGGCCGATGTCAGTGGCATCATAGAACAGCCTCTTTTCGCAACCAATATAGGAATAGAAGCGGTTGTCCCAAAAGACGGCGTTCGTGAGTTTTCATTACTTGCCTCGCCATTGTCCGGTGATGATACAATGATGGTAGGCACTTCGCCAAGCTGCAAGCCGATCAACACGGCCATACATCTTGGTAGTGCAGCTAGACGACGTGGGGGGACCGTCGTTTTCGACCGATTTGATGCGAGGTTTGCCTAATATGGCATGCTTTGGAGGCCCTGAGGAAATCTTGACCTGATTTTTTGTTTGGTTTTAATCAATAGCGCCTCGAATATAATTGTGATCAACACAACAAAATAATATTGATGATGAGTCCCAATTTTTAACTTTAATTCATAATAGATCTGGTCTATGAAATAAAACCCACGTTGCTTTGTACTTTCTATGCATTTCTAACTCGTGAGTCTGGAACATATGACATTTTATAATAAAGTAAATAACCACTTCATCATTATTGGCATACCTGGAGTTTTAAGGTTAATTGTATTTATTCACCTTATTTTACAACTTTTGTAAATTTACCATTCTTATTTTCTGTTTTTTTGTTTTTTTTAGGTTTTTTTTAAAATGTCCACTCTTTACTCTCTAACCTCTTAAACCAATTTTTATCACATTTTCTGTCCAATTAAAGTTAAGTGGTACAATAGCTTTTTAGGTGTTAGCATAAATTAAAATGGGAACAACTATAAAACTAGCAAAGTATTGATATATGCTCGATCAATAAGTCGATTAATACATATATTTAAAGTTTTGAACGATTAATAATCTCTAAGTTATCATGAAATTCTGAATTTGAGTTTTATCACTAATTAAAAATATGAGAATTATTATTAAATAAATTTCAATATATAAGAAAAATATACTCATGTGGGATCTTGTTAAACATTTATTAATATTCAATCATTATAAGTATTTAGGAAAATTTTGCAGTAACTACCCTTTAACACCCCTTTTAAAAAATATATACTAATAAACAGTTTATTTACAAAACTACCTACCAAGTTCTAATTTTTTTCTAGCACTACCAGTTAACCTATCCCCTCTTTCTAACTATGGTTAATAATTACTTCAGGTTTTCCTTTATTTTTGCACGAATTCAGTCCAATTATTTATTTAAACCCGATTGTCTTTGTTCCTCCTTATATTTCATTCTTCCTTTCAATCTAATTTCTTCTTCTTCTTTTTCGTTTGTTTTATGGGCTTTCAAAAAGCAATTTTTTTCAATTTCCTGTTCGTTTTCTTCAGTTTAATGTTAATTGGTGATTTTTTTTTCCAAACCTCTAATTCCAAAATTCAATACAACATTTTGCATATTGAATTAATCAGGATTCTCAGTATTCACGAAGGTTCTTACTCCTCCCAAAGCAGGACCAATTCAGAAGTTGCCCTAACGTTGTGATTGTGGTGTTTTCCATTGGCTCGTAGACCAGACTTGACCAAGTATAAATACAGGAGAGGTAAATGTTCGTAACTTGCAGAGTATGGGATCCGGTTTAAAAAAGGAACAAATGTGATGTGTTTGTGTGGGTTGATGGAACGTATGTGGAGTGGCAAAAGATTAGTGACTAATCAATTAATTCTCGAGAGGTTTTGTTGGAGAAGAGATGTCGTACTCATGTCACAACGGATTCAATGATGACACAACAATGATCGGTGATAATGATGCTGATTAAAGATTTCGATCGTATGGCATTAAAAAAATTCAGAATTCAATCATTTATTGTTGAAGGAAGTTTGACTGCATAATTAAAGTATTACGAGATTGATTTATATTGCAGATCTAGAAGTAAAATAAGCATTGAAAAACCTTTGATATACGTGTGAGCACAAATGCAAAAGTTAAGCAAGAAATTAGACGTGAAGACGAAGGAGTATTTGTTCATGAAAATTGGAAGAGGAGAAAGAAGGGTGAATAGGAGAGAGGATGAAATGAGAGTGACGAGAGTGAGCTGAGAGGATAGGTAGAATAGGGAGGGAAGTAAAAGGGGGGATTTTGGTCGGTTTGCAGTAATTATGGTTAACCAATTAGTTAAGAAAAGAGGGGAATAAGGTTAACTGGTAGTGCTAGAAAAAGATTTAGAACTTTTTAGGTAGTTTTGTAAATAAATGTTTATAGGTATAATTCCCTTTAAAAAAGGGTGTTTAAAAGGTGTTACTCGAATTATTTTCCTAATATTTACTTAGGGCGGCGTATTCGCGTAACATTTTTTAGTTTGCATTTCGCGTTTTGTGACTATATAAAAAGCTATTGGTTAATTTTAGTATTGTTCGGCAAGGTAGAGTTTTTGAGTAGCGGTTGCGTTAAACGCTACCTATTTCGATGCTAGTAAGAGTAACTGTTTTAGCTTTTAGCATTTAAGCTGGTTTAAAAGCTACTTGGTAATTGGAATTTTTTCTAGTATATATAAAACGCTTACTGCCTATTGCTGCCAAACCTCATATTGACAATTTAGTTTCACCACTACCCGCTACTTAGTAGCCATTTTCAGCTACTACTACTTCTAACCGCTAAAAGCTACTTCCAATCGCTATTATTGTCGACACCGGCACACGCTCCGCTCCGCTACATGTAGATATCAAAACAAAATGTGCATCAGAATATGTGAAACTGGAAATGTTATCAACTTCATAGGATAAAAGTGTCCGAGTATATGATTTAATTCTTTATAATGCTTACTACTTGGTAGAATAGACGGTTTAGAGATTTTATCTTATATCAATTAGTTTCACTAGTGTACATATTCATAAAAAAGAGTAAAGGAGTCATGTAAAAAGAGAGATGAGAGGAAACAGTAGAGCCGAAACACAAAGTGAAGGCATGAGAGTTTATTATGCAAGTACTTTACTAAGCTGTGAATCCCCGCCGACCCCCGCCGCGCAGGGCTGCGTCTCGAGACAACACCAACCAACAGCACACTCCAACATCGAACCTTCAACAGCACCCTACAATCACAGACACCTCACATCTCCAACCACCTCCACCAATCCCCGACGCCTTTCTTCACACAACAACATCTTCAATCCCGGCTTCCCATCCCTCCCCGCCACCACAAAATCCATCTTTCCTTCAAAACTGACCTGGTTCACCAAAGACCTCCGATTGAGATGACGTTCCAGAACATCTTTTAACAATCTCGTAGCAACTACGATTCCTGCTATGTGCGAAACAAAGATTCAGACATGTTTTCATCCCCATGATTCCAAAAAATCAAGAGCTTATGGAATCTGGAAGTTCTCTCTCATTGGTAATAGTCGTTGGCAAAACCTTCGCTTCAACTACCTAAAAATCAGCCTCCAAAAAACCCTCACAGACATTGGCCAATGGGACTAAGCTCTTAGGCAAAGGTTATTTCCTAATCACCTTCAAAGATCCTTCTGACCTAACAAGGTCATCTCCGGTGACCTCATTACTCGTAGCAGTTACCACTTTTCTAAGCTTTGGGAACCGGGCTTCCAGCCGTCGGAAGCGAAATCGACACAGGCAGACAATCTGGGTAACGCTTCCTGAAACTCCCCAATAAACTCTACGATAGAGAAATCCTCACTAAATTGGGTCAGAATTGAAATAAATGAAAATGACATGAATGACAGAGAATCGACTAAAAAGTAAATACTCGATACGCTAGACATTTCGTTCCAAGTCAGTCTCACTACGCTTTGCAATAGGTGTGGATTTGAAATGTTAAAAAAATTTCAGTTTCACAAGAGCTTCCCTCTTCTGCAAATATTGTGAGATGTAATGGCCATCTTCGTTGTTCAGTGCCGAAGTGCCCTAGAAAACCGCCCACAAAACCACTTGCAGACAACCCTTCCACCATACCATCGTTGATAATCAAGGCTTGGCAAGAAGTCTCAAATGAACGAAGTTCAAACCCGCCCAAGCCAACCCATACCAAGGAAAGAAATTCAATATGTCAAAATGAAATGTGGTAAGTGGTCTACATCACGTGTCACTCATGTGTCCTTCCACAGTTGACCCGATGAAATGGGCTGATACAACCTTTATCAGTACCCGCATAAACGGGCAACATCAAATTTACAATTTCCCAAATTTTTTTCTCAACATCCTCTAACCAGAAATCCTAACAAACCAACGGACATTCCATTTTACCATCCTCCTCCCATCACTCCAACCAAAATTCCAAGCAAACTCTTCTGCACTAACAATAATTTCTCTTCTTCTTCTCAACAAAACCCCTTCGAAACTCCTCTCAACAAACCTGTGACTCAAGTCATCCTTTCGAGCCCCCCCCCTATGACCTCCAGCTTACACTAACAACCCTATCACTTTCAAACAATCTCCCCTCCAAACTCACCAAATTACCACCGGAATCCTCTCTGGCTGCACGGAGGGGCTTCTCGGTAGCTCAACATAACGTGGCTAGATGTTCTCGAGCTCAAAATCCCTACAGTCGGACTACCGATCCTCCCACCTCAAGCGAGGTTCATGATAAAACAGCCCAAGCAAGAGCAGCCGCAGAGTGTGGATTGACTTAAAACACTGACACCAGAGGGGGGCCCATTCTAGCCACCTCCTCCAGGTGGAAATGTGATAGGGCTGCACCACTCTCTGGTGGTCGCAAATCTATTTTTGGTGGGAGATGACCAACTGGACAAACGGAACTCAACTTACTTATTACCGGGTTCATATAGGAGAGCTATTGAACCCACCCATAGCTTCCACCCCAACTCTGCAACCACCGGTTTGGAAGTTGGAGAACTAGAGTTTCGAACTTTAGCCAACCTCACAAACTCCCTCAAAGATGTCAGAGCAGTGAGAACCTCTAAAAGAAGTGGTCTTACTCTCTCACCTGGGCAAGACCTAGACATCGAGAGCGTAAACCAAATCACTTGCTCCTGGATCCGAGAAAGCTTCTTTTATTCAAACCAACAGAGAATTCGCTTCCCAAGAATGAAGGGAAACGTGGTTTGGCAACACCATTCCTACTCTCCAGAAAGAAGGACATTGCAAGAATCATAGTAACTGGAAAGCGGAGGGGTGGCTCGAACTGCTTCACCTCAATATGAATCCCTCATCAACCAACACATCCATCTTGGTGGTCATCTAGAACCAAGTCGGCTGTGAGAATTGTGATCCGCCGCCACAGTTACCTTTCGACCAATTATCAATCGTGGACAGTTGTGTAGACCGTGGGCCAACCCAGCGGGGGCTTAAGTGCCTGACGTCGTTGTGTGTGTCTGGCTTGACCACGGAACCCGCACGTGAGTGGTTGGGGTAGTTTGTCGAGTAAGGGGAATCGCAACCTCCACCCCTTGTTCAGGTGCCTATAATGGTTTCACGGACGCCCGAGAACTTGGTGCGCCATGAAACAATGGCAGTCCAATCAGTAACCAGTCGTTTAGTTCAGCGACCAACTTGAGATTGGGTCGGGGACAATGGTACGATTGAATCAGTTTTTTTTGTTGTATCCAATCCGGCAGCCGCATGTAGCGGCCTCTACTCGACTCTCCATGTAATTCCATTAAGCGATTATTGGTCACCACATCTTAGCCATTTTGAAACATTATTAGCGCACTAACCTAAGAATTACTAAGTGGGAATACATACTATTATAACAAACAAAGATTCTACAATGGGAAAGGCGATCTGCCGACGGCCTCGCTTCATGTTTGTCAATAAGTGCCCTAAAAACCGGAAGTGTGCGTGATATACCGTTCATCCATGTTCGTATCGATAGACTTTGACGAGGTTGGATGGCGGTAAGTATGTATTCCGGTCTTGTTTAACGCACGCGCATGCTCATAAGCGTTGATGGCGACAGTGACTGATCAGTTGTTGATAGAAATTATGTAGCCAGATGACGAAGGCATATGATAGCGTAGATATACGATTGAGAGGATTATGTAAGTTAAGCGACAAGTAAATAATATACAAGATTGTGTATAATATGTTCTTCATACGAGCTGTGTGTTCACACTGTCTGTGGACGGTATTGCAATTTGTGTAAATCGTAAACTAAAGGAAATCTTATGATACGCCTTATATGGGATGATAGATTGATATGAGTTGCAGCTATATGCAAATTCATATCATAAACAAAGCAGCAAAAGAACCAATGTGATGATTAATGGATGGACAATAAGCTATGCATAATGATAAAGTGTGACCAAAGGTGGTGACTTATAGTAATAAGTAAATGTTGATGAAAAGAATTTGAAAACACGAAATAGAATCCTACATTTACATGAATGACTTCAAGTAAAGTTGGTTTCATACGATTTTAAATTAAATTAGCACTCGTGATAATAATTAATCAAGTTAAAGAATGCGAAGGAGAGTTTGTAAAGTGAGTAATCTCAGAAGTAAACTTGTATACGACAAGTTAGTTATCTGATGTTGGACAGTCGAGAACAGTTGATTGCTGACTCAGAATTTATTGTTTAGAGGTGTATGAGAGTGTGAGAGTGTGGAATACGAGTTTTTAGGTCGGTGTAGGTTAGTGAATAGGACGTGTCTGTCCGTCTGAAATAGCAACAGGCACGTATTTATACGTACTTCGGTAATAATGTGTTATAATGGACACAGAGAGGAGAAAATCGAGCGTATATTAGCAAGGACTACGTATAACGGCTCGAAGGACTGTAGGTAAGAACGTAATTGGTGTACGCAGGAGACAGTGCGTATATATGAATCGCAGGCCCTCGCGTATCACGCTGCCTAGGAGCGTATATACGCAGCCTTGCGTATATATCTCGATTATTCTGCGCGTAGTACGAGTCTTAGTCAATTATCGATTTCCCTGGCCTGATCGTTAATTCGTGATTTTTGCCTTTGAATTTGCTTTGATTCGGCGCACGCATTAGACACCCGATTGGTTCCCTCAAGCAAGGTCCACGTATTTCCGGCGTATTTTTTGTGTATTTTGTATTTTTCGTATTTTTCTGCGTATATAAACTAATAAAGGAGCAAAAGGATCATAGAAAAATATAGAAAATTGAAAAATAATCTAAAATACTGGGTGAGACTCAGAAAAAATGTGAAGAGATCGGATTGGATGATGCAAGTGAGAAACTCAAAGAATCACAGTATAAGAATTCTGGTTTAAAGAGACCTCGCTAAAGAAAGAGGAAAGGAACAATCGGCTAAAAAAAAGAAAATAATTAAAATAAATAACAAGAAAATATTTTTTGCCCCCTTTAGATTTGTCTTTGCTCAATAGTTATCTACGCTGAGTATTCTCTGAGTATTTTCCATCTTTTTGTGAGTGGTCATTCAAACATTTTTTGCTAAGTCGTAAACAATCGCGAGACGAAGGTACGATGTTTATGCAACTGGATTACTTACTTATTGGGGAGACAACTTTTAGGTGTCCTACATGTTTGGCTGCGAGGGGGGCAGATCAATGATGGTGTGTGCTGGGCACTCAAGGTTGAGGTTTCATTCTGAGCTCACAATGATTGACGTCGACAGGGTATCTCCGGCTCATACAGGTACTTTCATCTCAAGCTCTCTTTTTTCTTTCTGGCATTTAGCAAATGTAACGTTTAGGATTAAGGAACTGCTTTGGGATGATCACTTATTTGGCTTCTTTTATGGACCTTCCTTGGTTGTATGGGAGATCTTTAATGGATATTCCCTTAATAGCACTGAACGTTTTTGGTGGAATCGCCTAAACAATTTAGGTTGGATGCTTTTTCAATTGATTGCTTGCATACTTGTGGTTTTGGTTAGATATGAACTTTAAGTTGGACCCAAGTTACTTGGTGACTAAAATGCAGGACATTAATGTCTCAGACTTGATAGGCGGAGCTTGCTACAGTTGACTGGCTCCCTTCCTCCTCTGCTATCCCGGGTGAACACGACAGCCTCGAAGGCTTCCTAGACCTCTTGGATACTGCCTGATGAACATTACTCTCACTCCTTCTCAAGCATCAGTAACACACAACAGAAATACATCTCTTTCGCTGTGATGGAACCAGAGGCTGAGTCCATGATCCAATCTTTTTGAAACCTTATCATACGCTTACAAGAGAAAGGTCACCTGGTGCGAGACTCAAGCTCCTTTCACCTCAGACAAACTCTATCACTGCATAGCGATTGTGCAAGATGAATTACCGACGCGCACTATGGTACCGCAGTCGGTGTTCAAAAACAAATACTCCAGAGTTCTTTGCCAGAACAAAGGCATACAAAACGCCTTGGCCAAAATCCACCAACCTTTCTTCCGCCTCTGAGATCCTTGTTCAACGATTACAATTCCTATCCTAGAGCAGAGGAAAATCATTCTGGCTTATGAAATTAAAGACAACTGGATTGTGGAGGGTGAGAGGCACACCTATATGTTCATAAATCGTGATTGTCAAAGAAGGAGGAGTAAATTCTCAGCCTAAAGAATGAAGTTGAGGGCAATCCTCACTAAGCCAGAAATATTTTAGGGCTTGTCGCCCGGCCTAGGGGGCGTGACTCAGCTTTCAGTCGTCATGGAATTGAGCCATGGAATCCGCATGGTGAGTGGCCATTGGGGGTGTTCTCTGTCGAATTGAGGGGGATCTGCACCATTGACTTAGTGCCTATTATAGGTATTCACGAACGCCGAGGCACATTGGTGCAAGCTAGTGGAACTGTCACACAAATGAATGGCTCCAGTCACCATAATGAGTGCATGAGGGTTCGGGGACATGACGGATGAACTCAGCTAACCAAATCCGCCTCATGTAGCCGGCCTCTACTCGGTCTCATTGTAGTTCCATAAATCATAACAATGAATTCAATAGACACTAACATTGATTGGATATTGAAACGCACACATATCTAATATTATTCAGAATTGAGTTGCAGATTAATGGTACAACAATGACTTCAGCTACAATCACGACTAGGCGATATACCATACAATGGAGTTGTTGTCAATATTAAAAGGTGCGTAGCAAGACGACGCCGTAGGTAGCAATCAATGGGATTTGTTGACTTTAGATGAGTATGTACAGGAAGCAAATTTGAATTCCGGTCTTTTTTAAATGGCAAATTTACAAGTGTGGACAAAAAAATAATGTACAAGAGACATAAGACAAGGTAATAATAGCAATAAGAGAGCATCAAGTGGTATAGGATGTACAGGATATGTCTACTAAGAGATCCTTTAGCAGTAGCTATTGTCGTCTCTGCGAATATGTCGAAATTGTTAAAGTAAAAATAAAAGGTTTTGCTTGAATTGCAACAAGTATCAATGTGAATTAGTACACAGTTAGGGTTCATCTCTTGAAATATACAATATGCCATAATAGATTGGTATAGTGACAAGAATAGATGATCAGGTCCAATAATAAGTGTTAATGAAATGACCATAGAATTTGAAAACGTGGTGGCAATGCTACATATTAAGAATCATAAGTGGGTTTTTCTACATTGTGTTAATTGAATTACAAACTGATAAGTAATGGTTATCCAAATTAAGAGAGACGAAGGAATTAGAAAAAAAGAGTGGAAAATATGTTAAAGTATTTTTGTTTGAGTGATACTCAGATATTATACTTGATTTCGTTCGTGCGAATCGTTCGAAAGAGGCGCGAGACTCGAATTTCATGAGTATGTGTATGGCAAAACTATGATACAGGCTCGTGGGTGCTCGTTAGTATAGCCGTGGGGTTAGTGAAAAGTTGAGTCGTCGGAAGTTCTAAAACTCGAGAGGCAAGGCGTCTTTTATAGGCGTGGAGAGACAAGGGCATAAAATGAGCGTAATAATCATATGGGTAGAGTATATACGCTCTGATGAGGATATACGCTCATATGGGGTCGTAATATCCTCATGGGAGAGCGTAATATAGGCTCATGGGACGTATATACCTCATGGGAAGCGATATACGCTCTTTGAGCTATTTACGTTTTATCTTTTTGCTTACATTATTCGAAATTTGTTCTTATTTTGCAAAGATCACGGATGAATACTAGATATCCCTCCTCCAAGAACGACTAAATCTAGGGCGATTCTAGGGATTTTGAACGTTCGTGTTTTTTGGTTTTCGTATTTCTGCGTTTTTTCAGTATTTTTGAATATCGTAAATATTGTAAAAAATTCATAGAAAATTGTAGAAAATCAGAAAATAATCTAAAATCTGGAACTCAGAAAATGAGGGAATGTGATGAAAAACAGAAAAATGAGAATCAACCAGTCGGAGAATTTATTTTAAAAAAATCTTCCAGTTAGCAGAATGTCGAAAAATAGAAATGATTAAGGAAATTCTTTTGGCCTCGTTGTTTTTGACCTTGTCCCATGATTTCGAGTGTGATTCACATATTTTGAAATTTTTAAGAGTTCATTTCGCGCCTTTCGGAATCAGTATCGTCACGAACGTGTATGTTTCATTCATCGTCTGCATTGGGAGACACTTTTGGTGTCTACAGAACCCCACTTGCTAAGTCTGAGAGAAGCTTCATAAGACAAAAGTCAAATATCGATTCAGGCGGAGAAGCTCAAGACGTTTGCGCGATTGAGTACCCTTTCTTTTTCGCCGGACCTGCAAACAAAGGTTAAGTTTTACCTGTAAGACGTTCCCGTGCGAGTCTGAGTCATCGAGCAATCATCTTTCGTTCGCTGACTAGGGAAATGCAGGCGCGCACGCTTTCCGAGGAAATGAAGCATTGACTTGAAATGATGCCCTATTAGGATTAAAGGAATACCTTGTGACGACATAAGGTCCTGTTTTATGTCTAGCGAATTTGCATGCAATGTTGACGCGCTGTAAATTGGTGAACTTTAAGAGGGACAGGGCATTGATTTTGAAAAGAGTCTTTGAATGCGAGGCCTCGTCTCTGGTCTGGTTCTAGACATGATTTGAGAGAGTCTTGAATTTGAAGGGCACCTTGTCAAGTCTGGTCAAGACATGATTTGATCGTGTCTTTGTCTAGGTTTGGTTCTAGGACATGATTTGAATCGGCCTTTGTAAGTTTGAAAGAGTCTGTCCTAGGTCTGGTTCAGACATGATTTGAAAGTGTCTTGTTACGGTCTGGTTCTTAGACTGATTTGAATGAGCCTTTGTAATTGAAAGAGTCTTGTTAGTCTGGTTTAGAACATGATTTGAAAGTGTCTTGTCTAGGTCTGGGTTTTAGCACATGATTGGAATGAGCCTTTGATTTGAAGAGAGTTTGTCTAGGTCTGGTTCTAAGACATGATTTGAATGCGCTTTTTGAATTTGAAAAGAGTCTAGTCTATGGTCTGGTTCCGACATGGTTGAGAGCGTCTTTGAATTTTGAAGGGTCTTGTTAGGTTCTGGTTCTAAGACATGATTTGAGAGAGTCTTTGAAAGGGCCTTGCAGGTTGGTTCTAGAACATGATTTGAAGAGTCTTTGAGTTTGAAGGGTCCTGTCTAGGTCTGGTTTCTAGCGACAGATTGAGAGTGTTTGAGTTGAGGGGTCTATTAGAAAGTGTTGTTGGAAAGTGACATGGAATATGT
Organism: Bassia scoparia; assembly: GCA_008642245.1. Lineage (NCBI taxonomy): Eukaryota > Viridiplantae > Streptophyta > Magnoliopsida > Caryophyllales > Amaranthaceae > Bassia > Bassia scoparia. The sequence goes on along the minus strand of SNQN01001783.1, from coordinate 34,651 downwards.
GGTTGGACCGCGACTCCCGATTGAAAATGACACTGAGATTTTTGGCTTGATTGAAATTGATTGAACTGATTTGACATCGGCGAGACATGTGACTTTGATTGGAGAAGTGACAGAGGTTATAAGTGGAGTTTCGATGATTTTCACTGATAGCATAGACTTGAACAACGCAATAGGGCCTTAGGAGACAAGAAGCCCCAATTGGAAATTAAAGGGGACCATGAAGACGGCGCCCCCAGCGAGCTTTGAGACAACTGTAGTTTTTACGGCTTTAGATCACATAGGGAAGTGGGAGTAGATTGATGGATGGTTCCCCAACAAGATGGTACTAACCCAAAGGTTAGGGTGGCTTTATTCTTTGGAATTGAGTCAATGAGTCCTTGAAGGGTGACAAAAGAATAGGCTATGGTTCGAGAAAATAAAAAGGTCAAATTTTGGGCTAAGGTCAAAGATGGTGGCTGAATTGCGAGTTGGCTAATGATGTACGGTTCAAGTATGAGTCTAAGTGTCAGGTTCTAGATTGGCAACACATTTATCAAATTCCTAGAAGTAAAACACTCAAAGGCCTCAAATGATATGTGAACGCGGTCGAACCTCGAGGAAGAGGCTTCCTACGTATCCTTAACGAATCAGACCACCGTAGTTCTGATGGTGATTTGGACAATGCTCGTGTGAGAGGGCTTTTGTGGTTGTAATGTGAGGCTTATGGTTTGAGTTGAAAAAGGCTTGATGATATGAAGTGAACCCACAGTTGCGGTAGTGTGCTTTTTAGACTTCTTGCTTTTTTTTGAATCTGGGCTTGAGCTTGTTAGGTTTTTCATTTTGAGGAGTGATTGAAGAATTTTGAGGAGGTACAAAAACTTTTTTTGGGTTTAAAGTTGGAGGGGCCAAGATTTTGGGTTGGTAGTTTGAGGAGGGATGGTGTTTTTTGGGTTTATAGTTTGAGGAGGGATGATATGTTTTGGGTTTATAGTTTGAGGAGAGATGGTATGTTTTGGCTTTATAGCTTGAGGTTGGATGGTATGTTTTGGTTTTATAGCTTGAGGAGGGATGGTATGTTTTGGGTTTTTCGTTTGATGTGGGATTGTAGGTTTTAGGTTAAATGGTTGAGGAGGGGTCTTCCATATTGATTTCAATCCAACCTTCTCATAAGTGCCAAATGATTGTGGCGATGTTGTGGACACTCCATTTCCAGGAGGACTAAATGGTCCCCATTTAAAAGGATCTTTTGATGAGAATTGTGGCGTATGTGGAGAGGTTAGAGTACCTTGAGGAGTGATAGACTTCTTGGGTTGCATTGATTCATTGGACAATTTAAGACTTTGAACATATGAAAGTGGGTTGGTGGATGCAGCAGCTATTGATGAATGCCCAACCAACGGAGGTGTRGGCGTTTTGGGACGCTCTGATCCATCTCTAGCTAAGGTAGTTGACAAATTTCTTTTACTACGATAGCTCATTATGATTTTTAAACCCTATTCAACAAAAWGAAGTGATTAGTACTGCTAAACAATAGACAACAACARCAACAAAATTATGGTATAAAACACATGTACATTACAAAGAGTATATACGTAATCATGTTATGAGTTCATATTTTAAAAGGAGACCACTAACACCTAATCTAATACACAAGTAAAAATTCGCATGGTTCAATATAATGCAAGCACATGTCAATAAACAAAAGGAACTGAGATTTTAGTGCAATTATAAAGAAATACTTTGTGCCTACTTTAAACTATCCATATTTTATGTTTAACTTCCTGATACTCTAGTACATATAAGAGTACAAAATTCATATTTTTGATGACTCCTTGACATAACAATAGTATTCTAGATAAAAATCAGATTTTTCAATGTCTTGTACACTTAAATAAAAAACTCATATAGTATTAGCTAGTTCTCACTTATACCGAACCTGAGTTCATATGTTGAATGGTTAACATAACACACTAATAAGAACTCAACTTTTAACTCCTTAATAAGTCAACTTATTCAATCTAATTCTCCATAAGTCTCATGTGTTAAGTTCTATAGGAAGTTCTATAGAGAGTAAAGCCATAAAGCAAACCACCACATACATTCAATGTCAAAATTTTAAGTGTATATCCCAAATCAGGTTTGATTTCAGCTCACTCTAATTTTTACTCTTTAGTTAATGATGATACTACTACTTCATTAAATATACCGTGATTTATTATAAGAAGTTAAGTGGGATTGTGAACTTTAAAGCACAAGTGCTAAATAGGGTATTCTTACCATTGATTTTCCGAGTATGCAAAYATAAGATAGTAACCTAATATAACCAAATTGCATCCAATGACRGTTCTGTTYTGCACGCAATATATCATGAGACAGTATTTTGAACCAAAACATGCAAAGAGAATAACTATAAAATAGGAAAAATTGCCAACAACTACCCACTTTTTTCCATTTTTGAAAACAACTACCCAGATTWTTTTTTTTTTKRAAAMMAMYWMCCMWWWTTTYMAWTTTTTTTTTGCGAATCACTACCCACTTTTGGATTTTGGCCACTCAACACCTTATTAACCACCCCAACGTGGCATCCCAATTGCAAAATCACCTAAATTTGTTGTTTCCCACCTCTAAAACACCCCAACACCCACCAAAACAACTCAACCACCCAAACCTCATCACACTTAGTTTTTAGCCTTTTCTCATCTATCCATCTGTTTTTTAGACATGGTTCCTTCATAAAAGTTGTAGATCTCGGAAAAATACAAGAATAGGCTCAAGAATCACGTGATTTGGAGTTGTTTTCAAGTAGTTATGCCTTTCGCAAGTTTCAAATTCTGAAAGTGGGTAGTGATTCGCAAACAAAACATAAAAAGTGGGTAGTTGTTTTAAATAAAAAACAATCTGGATAGTTGTTTTCAAAAGTGACAAAAAAGTGGGTAGTTGTTGACAATTTTTCCTATAAAATAAGCTAATAGATAAAGGAAACCTATAACATGATTTTTACTAGAATAAAGTCAATTATACTCAATACATTTACTCATACAGTCATACTAACCAGCCTACATTCCTAATTATGATGCAATAATCATGCAATGTTTATGATTAGGYTGAAACTTAAAGGATTAACCACAGAAGTAATACTATGCAAGTAATATACTACAAAGATTGTGAACTTTCTCAAATATGTGACACAAATTTTAGAAATCTGATATGATTTTGCAGCAACAAAATAGTAGGACATGTCACAGATACATAAACAATCAGAACGCTTACTACCTATTTCATTAATATTATATTATTCATATGAACTTACGCACAAGCATTAAAATCAGCACAATAGGTCAGAGTTCATAATATGCTTATCATAAATAAAATTCATATAATAGAAATCAACACACTGTCATCATCATAAGACTCAACACAGTGAAAGGTTAACACTTAACAATAGTACATATCATGCTTAAAATCAATAGGTCTTGCTAAAAACATACAACCAACAACAATATCAAAGCCAAACACAAAAAATATATATACTTTAGATACACACGCACATTAGTATGCTTTTGGAGTTCAATTATACACTAAGATTCAAACTTTATAATATCAAACCCTTTATAATTTTTACTAACGCGTACGATCAAAGTGGACCTCRTGAAATCAAATTGTAAGATACAAAAAGAAACATTTTTAAACCGAGTGAATAAAAAGCTACTATGTTTAGCATARGATTAACGCATTTCAGCAAAATTTTAGAATGAGAAAAACCCTAAAAAATTCAACAAAAGGACTATCAGTAAAATCAAGMACATTACAAACCMTAACTTACCAAAAATAAATGCTCCGTCTAATTGATTTGATTACTTCTTCAATCTCCTTCAAACTGCTGCCAATTTCTTCAATCTTTGTTTTTTTAGATTTTATTGCTGAAAAATGTACCATAATTGGGTAAAAATTCGAAGTGAGGAAATGGTTTCGTGAGAAACGGCATTATCCAAAAATCACAAAGAGAGATCCAGAGAAGAATAAAAGGGAAAAGAGGAAATTTACGAAAATCTCATGATTTTGGACTAGCACGATACTTATCGCCCTGCAAGATATGCAGAAATGTTGTACCAAAAGTTGAAATTTGAATAATTTCTAAATAATTAGATAATTTATTCGACAATGGAGGAAAATGAGGTTCAGCTAACTTTGATTCAGGTTTGAGTTTTTGACATGGTAGAAATTTGATTAGGATGCAAATTGTAGAATATTGGTTGATTTATGTGTTCTTAGTTGCGTCTCTTTGTTGATGGAGATTGAAGATAGAGAAAATAGGGTTTTGGAGTCTTTTTTGTTTTGCAATTCCTTTTTGTGTTCAAGAATTTCATTTCTTTTAAAACAAACCGCGATAATATTTGTCGAAGAATTTCATAATTTTAAACACGCGGGTTAATGGCCATGATATTCACGTGATACTTTTCTTATTCCGCGCTTTTTTTGTGTGATAAGTATGTAAGCGCTAAAAAGTGTTGAGAAAACGCGGTTCTAAAATACCGGCACTTTTCAATAGTGTCGAGGTATAGCGTTGCGAAAAGGTTTGTTTTGTAGTATGACTATACGCGCGTACCATTATATTAATTTTGCGCTAGCCGATGGGATAAAAGGGATCAAGCAGCACAAGTCCAAACGAAGATCGATACGGACAGTTTTCATCTCCTAAAGAGTCAACGGAAGCATGATACGGACACGCAAGAATTCCAATGAAGTCTAACGAAGCTGGAGTGAAATTGAGATAGAGTTCCCAGGAAGTCTACGGAAGTATGGAGCGACAACTGTTAGTTGATCATAGTGGAGATCAAACAATAGGTGAAGATACTATAGCTCTCCCAAAAATCCGAGTGGAAGAACCATAGGTGGAAATCGTCTAATGTCGGCCCGTGATCAAAACAGATAGGAGAAGCAGGACCCGTGGAATTAGAACCATAGGTGGAAATGTAAGCGAAAACAAAACAGCAGAGCAAGAAGTAAAGCATGCAACGCAGGTGAGGTGTGGTAAAGCTGTTTTGCAGGTTAGGTATTGGCTTCGTTTACGGGATTTTACATCTCATACAAACTCAGCCAAAGTGGGGGCTTTGTAATTACTAATTTTGTCCTTAGACCAGACGGCAATGATAACACAGCCCTCGCACACACAGTCAAATGAGAGAGTAGGACCGAGAGCCTAAAAAGGCAAATTCCTTACACAAACACTCTTAGATATTGCACTCAAAAGTTAAATTTTTATTTCAATATTTAAAATTTTTTAGACATTTTTCAAGAATTTTTCAGATTTTTCTGAACTTTTCTAAGTTTTTTGAATTTTCGGACTTCGGCATTAATATATATTTTCAATAATTAATTAAATTATCAAAACAGCTCCAAAATTCACGAAATTTTAACAAAAATACTGCATGTCAGAAGGAATTTTCTCATATTTTTCCATAATTTTTCGATTTAYAGTTTAATATTTATGAATTTCTTAAGCAAAAACGCAAAATTGAGCAAAGCGGGCAATCCCGGGATATTTTGCCTCGAGACAAGCGTCCCGAGGAAGCCAAATATCCCGTGAATTGCAATATAATCAGCTGCAATYGTATAAAATCACGCGTATATTTTATATGATTTTATCTCGATTTTATTTCATTACGATCTCACTATTCAAGGCAAGGCGAATCAGCCAAAATCTGGTAAGTGTTGGGCGCAATTGCGCCTAGCTTTGGGTGTAATTACGCCCAGTTTRRGCGCAAAAACTAGGCGTAATTATAGCCAAGAATTACTCGATTTTTKCCGATTACGACCATTGCCTATAAATACGAGACCCCCTCATTCATTTTAACAACTTTCTAATCTTTACACGACTTGACTCTCTCTCTTTCTCTCTCACTCGTCCTACTCTCTCTCACTCTCATACTCTCTCACAAATACATTAAAACACTCTTTCACATTAGATCTAGGAGGTTTTCAAAGGTTCTAAAGGCTCGACAAGGGTTCTTGAGGGTCCGAAGCTACGTCCTTGGTCTTCGACTTCGTGTTGTGAGGTAGCTTTAAGGCCAACGTCTCAATTCTAAACCCGCTTTTGCATGCTTGTTTAGAAATTCGACTTTGTATGTAATTTTCTTGTAATATTGACTAATAACAATTCGGCAATTAAAATTAAAAGCAACCTTAAGGCATAACTTT
>SNQN01001782.1:74275-86909 GCA_008642245.1 Bassia scoparia | reverse complement strand
ACTGCATTATTAAACGAATTTATTAAACATATATATTTAATTAATGATTTTAAATCAATTTTTTTAACAAGAAAATCTAGGTTTATTTCTTAAAGGAGTTTTAGTAAAGTTTTAGGGACGAAACTTTTTAAAAGGGTAGAATGTAATTCCCCACATTTCAAACAAATTATTAAATAAAGTATGTTATTTATTTTTATATGGTTGTAGCCAATTCTCCGCTTGGCAGCTACATGATTTCTGGCTGCATGGGTTTTGAGACGAAGGCGTGGAAAGAACTTCCGTCTCAGCTACTTCAAGAGAGCTTGATCATTCGTGATTGGAAATTCTGCGTTGGCCTTGGCCCTTCAAGTTCTTGCTCGGATACGCCTTTAGACCACTGCAAGAAGGAAATAATCCTTTTTCGGATTTATCATCCCTCCGATGCGTAGCCTTTTAATAACGGTAATAGGAAGGAGACAGAAGATACAATGACTGAATGATGTAGAGAGAGTTGACGCGATAAGTTCTATAACTTGCTTAAGTATGAATTTGTGCTGCCTTCAAAATGTATGAAGTTTGATGTGATAAAATGGGGTGTCTCTCAAGGGGTAATTTAGGCTTTTGCCTACACCTCGGCAGGGCTATGCGCGATGTGTGACACACTTGTCACCAATACACCTATGCTGCGTTTTACCTGTTTGTGCTGCCTTAAGCGTTCCATTTGCGTATATGTACCGGTTTTCGGCTCTGAGTGTATACAGATCAACTACCTCTACGAGCTATTCTGACACTCGTGTCATGAATTCTAACGCCAACGTTGGATTTGTTTTGAATTAACGCAAACACGCGACACGTGGTCTGTTGGTGGTGCTACATCATTTGCCCCTTGCAAACGCTCCATCAGTTGTATTGGAGGGTTTGATCAGTAATTCTTGCTCAAACTGAATGTGAGACTTTCTCTTCGTTCAACGCAGCTACTTTAATCTATAGAGCTACGCATGATGTATTCATATTATGCCATCACTCAGATCATGCACTCAATCGATTGACTATACTTTGTTACTATAGCTATTACACTACTCAATTACTTAGCATATAATACCCTACTATACAACGCACGATCATCGTATAGTATTTATAGGATAGTGAGGATAATACATATCTTGCATGTGGTACCCCATGTTTATTTATATAGAAAAAAGACATTGGTCTCATCTTCGGTTCTTATGTCCATTTATAGAGATATACACTCGATTTGTCTCGCGTGGGAAAAGAAAAAAAAAACTGTTCTTGGTAAGTAACTGGGAGCTTCTTGTATTTTGGTTCACTAGTTACTAGTCGTAGTGGCAATAGTCCATGGTTCCTCCTCAAGGTCGGTAACGAAAATAGAAATGGGATAGTAAGCTAGAGCGAAAGACGACGCTTCGTCCAGTGAGAAGGAGGGGATGACCACGTCTTGACAATAGGTACACTGAAGTACAGCGATTTTTTCTTTTTGTTTTCCCTTTCCGCCCTCCCCCTCCCAATTCGCACGACGTGCATTCTTTGCGCTTCATGCCAGCCCGGAATATTAGGGGTTATAAGGCCTAATTCGCGTAAAATTGCGTTTTCTCTTCCGACGTGGTCAACTTCGTTGTACGAATCTACTTTCTTAGAGTGGGTTTTCCCGACAGTAAATAAGAACAGTTCAACGAGTGAAAGCGGTGACGTAAACGTAGTGGTCATTGATAGGAAAAGACATTAACAAAAGTTATTAGTAAGTCTGGATTTCATGTCTGATTTGGGAGATTATGAAAAATATCGACAAGGACCTGTCAAAACGCACAGGATTTAATGGATCCCCTATTTTTTTGTATTTACTTTTTAATTTTTTAATAATCTAGTGAACGTAGGTTTTTTTCCACACACGATACGCCTTTAGACAGAAGCTCATGGGGGATGCGTGATGTGCGGGAAATAAGTGTTAAGATTTCCGAAGGTCAAATACGGAGTGGATGGGTTGGGCAACGACATTAACAGGAAAAATCGCAGGAGTGTAGGGACACAGGATGCTGGGGAGTTCATGCCCAGGGGCCTTAGCGTCAGGAGGAATACGACCGGCGGTGGTTGACCTGGGAATGTCAGCGATTCTCTTGGAGTAGATGGTTCGGGTGAATCTTCAACACCAGGAAGCAGTTTACACCAGTGCGCCTCCAGTCCGTGCGGAATGCGGTGAAGTGCTTGGACGCCGGGGGCTAGGGTGCAGCGGGACGATGCATGCGGGGAGCATGACCATCGGGGTTCGCGAGCCCGCGGTCCGTTAACTTTTTGCCAGCAATTCGGGGATCTGCACGGACCAGCCGGCTCACTCGCCTCCGTTGTTGATTATGCTCCGCGCATTCTCGGAATTATCTTTTCATCATCGGCCACTGTCGTGGTGCCCTCCTGTCTCTATTTATGGCGCCAACCCATCTGGTCCGTACGTACTCGGAGGTGTTGCCGTATGGAACGGTGGGGATTTGACCAAGAGGATATGGCGTGATGTTCCCTGATAGGAACGACCGCGGTACCAGCAGAGGGTTATTCGTTCAATGAATCATTAGAAATGCGGGTAAACTCTGCACTGGTCGGGCGTTCATCCTATGAGACTCGACGGTGGCGATGGATGGAGGTTGCCCAGTGCAGATTCCGAGATCTGCTGGCAAATTGAAAGGACCGCGAAGGCTCACCTCGCAATTCCTGAGTCAGCGAGACGGACCGAGGTGCGGCGCCTTAGGAGTAGGGGCGACCACGACAGTAATTCGAGATGCGTCGGGAGATAATCACAATCGGAGGCGAGAGCAGGCGGCGGGGTGACAGCAGAGTTCCTTCACACCAGGCGATCACCGGCTAGGCGGGTCTACCAGCTCGGCGGTCATCCAGCGCAGGATCCCCCTCGTCGCTCTCCCACCAGAAGACATACTCTCGGCGATCCGCCTAATCGATAGGACTTTGCACGGACTAGGGAACAGGCGATCGACGCGAAGAGAGTTCTGACGAAGAGGAATTAGAGACTCGTGGCTGAAAGTCTTCCCAACGGAATTCTTACTTTCGGAACCGTCTCAGCAAAGAGCGACGGGCGGGGAGCGGGCGGGATCTCGAACCCGGTGGAAGTGGATTACATTCAAATAGAAATAATTGGAAAAATTAACAGAAATATTCTCAACTTTAGTGGGTCTGCCAAAAATAATCTGAACTTTCGGTTGTTCCAAAATAATCCCAACTTTGGGGGCGCCTTCCAAAATTGATCCCTAATCGGTTGGTGACCTGATAATTAGGTTAGTGCCACGTGTCACATTTTCATTGGTCGTAATTAAATTAAATCTTAATTAATTAAAGTTTAATTATCATTTAATATAAATTAACTAAAACCCCTCTCCACCCCTCATCTACCACTGCCACCTCACAACACCACGACCACCTTACCCACCACTACCACCTCACCCACCACCGACCACCTCACAACACCACCTGCCTCCTCACCTCACCACTTCCACAATGCCACCTCTCACCACTACTACCTCACCACACCCACCTGTCACCCTCGAACCACCTATTACCACCACCACCACCAAAATCGCTACACACCCAACCATCCAACCACCATCCTCTCAAATCCTCCCCCACCTTTAAATCAGCCCTCCACCCTTGAAATCCTCCCCCACCTCTTCAAATCACACCTCACCCTCGAAATCGTGGTCGTGGGCCTCATGGTTGGGCGGTGGCCTCGATGGCTGTGGGAGAATGGCTGGGCTTAGACGTCGTCGAAATTGAGTTGCAATTGAAGGTGGGACGCTGGCTTGAACGTGGGTTCATGGTCGGTGGGCTTTTACGTCGATTTGTGGTCATTGTCGTGGTGCTGCTCACCGTGATGCCGGTGGTGGCAATTGGTGGCTGGTGGGTGAAGTGAGGTGAGACAGAAGAGGAAAGAGAGAATAGGGTGGTTGGTGGGTGAGGTGAGAGAGAGAAGGAGAGTGAGAATAGGAAAGAGAGAAAAGAGGGGAATTTTTTTTAAATAAAAGAAAAATATAATTAAATTAAAGTTTTAACCTGTACAACAGGTTACAGGTCATCGGGGTTAATTTTGGAAGGCACCCCCAAAGTTGGGATTATTTTGGAATAATCAAAAGTTCGGATTATTTTTGGAAGACCCACTAAAGTTGGAATTATTTCTGTTAATTTTTCCAAAATAATTACCAATATTTCTGAATTTTTTTAATTTCTTATTAGGGGAGGGGTGTATATTGCAAGGTGAGGAGGGGGTGGGGTCTTATAAAATTGAAATTTCTAAGTACAAACTTACGCTGATAAAGTCGTAATACAAGTTAAAACTAACAATATGTTGTAGAGAGGGGATAGGGGCTATATTAATAAGGATTGGCTCCGTCTCTATAATGACGTTGCGATAATAAACTTTCCCGTTGTGGTGTCGGATCATAGAGCAATTCTCCTATGTACAGAACTTATAAAAATTAGAAGAAAAAGTGTTATTAGGATGGATGATTGGTGTCTTGATTTCAATCAAATTAAGGAGATTATTGTTGCCTGACACTACAAAACGGTGGTTGGTAATAAGGATTCGCCATAGTTCTGTCTTTCCAGGACAATTTCACAAGTCAGATTTGCAATTTTTAAATGGTGCAAGAATTTCCAAGAGGAGCATCATTTAAAATGGGATAATATATTCTCGGATTGCTTAGAGGTGTAGAAAAAATTTGCCGGAACACAACATGGGGGTGATGTGCAACAACAGGATGCAAAAACAAGGAAGGAGTTTTGTAATAGTGTTCAGTTGGTGTTGGATCTACTGAACGTTACAAGAGGGGGGGTGAATTGTAACTTAAAGAAACTTAAGCTTTTTGCGGAATTAAAAACTAGAAAGTAAAGGAACAAAAGTGCAGTTTTCAAACACAGAAACTCTCCTTGACAACTTGGTTAGAGATAAATGTTGCTGATACCACACAGGATTTTTCTTAGTTATTTGGATACAACAACTATACAATCTAGACTCTTCGTTTCCTTCGAACTTGAAAGCCTCTCAATCAACCCCTCTGTGATTAAGAACTCACACTGTTGTAGCTTAACTCTCTTACAAGCCTCTCTGGTTAACTCTCAACCCAAAGCCTCTCAAGTAACAACTTACTTGAAGCAATTACAACTCGTGTAACTAAAACTGTTTGGCACTTGTGTGTTGGAATGAACATTTCTTTTTATGCTCAAGGTTCTTAAAACTGATTTCTTCTTCTGTATTTATAAGTGAGGTTTATGCCGTGGCCATTCAAGCATAAATTCCACTATGCATTTACTTCCTACTATGGGAAACAGTGCCTTAGTGGAACCTTGGCTGAAGTCCATTCCCATCTGTTTTAACATCAGTTCAATAGCCGTTTCATTCCTTAATTTTTCACTGAATATGCTTGCTTATCAAGTAACTTAAAGCCATTTCCTTATTTTCTCAAAAACCAGTTGAAGAATTAATTTTCAGAATTTATCGTTTTAACGATTAACACATTATATAAATATAAAATGATTTTTCATAAATCAATTTTCAACAAGATAAAACTGTAGTTATATAAAAAGATCTATTCGAAAATTAGTTAGTTAAGATTTATTTATTCTTAAGGATTCTTTTTTAATACCAACTAATTTAATCTGGTTTAATAAAACAATTTTTAAATCTGATTTTATATTTATTTTTGAGCAAACTTCCACACATTAATAGCCAAATTTACAATAAACCAAATGAAGAAATTCTAAAGTTACTTATACCTGGTGATTCCACCAGTAATTTCGTCTTGATTCTTCAGGGACTCGATTCTTGCTCTTGAGTTTCTTCCATAACTCTTAAAATCTTCAACAGAACGGCTCCTTTCCACTCTTGGATACCTTACTCATAGACTTTAAAAAACCTCTTCCTGTGAATCACATTAACACACACATAACTAAAACAAATAGTTTGCTTTTTGTTGTTGTTCATTCATCAAATAGTTCAACACTTGGGTTATCTTTTTGGAATAGGAGCAAAGATGAAGGAGAGTTATATGGTTGATGCTGACAAAATATCTCTTCAGAAAGACTAGGAGAGGAAAACGGCATGAAATATTCATATTCAGAGATGAACAAGGGTTAGTGACGACGAAGGACAGGCTAAGATATAGGATGTCTTCATTCATTTTTTTCAAACTATTTCAAAAGTGAGGGGGAGAGAAATGAGTTGTGCACCATAAAGTTGCCCTCACTCACTGAAACGAGTTCAGAATGCACACATCAGAACTTACAAGCCTACACTGGAAAGAAAAGAAGGCAGTGTTTATATAGGGACTTAAATCACCCGATCCGAATGGATGCAACAAGCTTTTTCATAAGCATTGGTCACTAGTAGGAGTTAGGATTTGAACTTCATAAGTACTTCTTTGAGCATGGAAATATGCTAAGGTAGTGGAACACTCCCAATTGTGCTAATCAAGGTGACAGGGCACAAGGCCACAAACATAAATATTCGACCTTAGACTGTCAATGTTAACATAACGATTACATACAAGGTAAGTTATGGTTAAACCCCTTTTACATACTCATCAGAAATATCAAAATCTTTGTTCAGGGTAGTTGCTCTCGGATAATTGGTTTGATTGCACATGAGATTATTTCATATGTGAAAAATGAGAAAAAGGGAAAAGATTTGTGGGCGATCGTGAAAGTGGATTTAAACAAAGCATATGATAGGGTTGATTGGAGATTTTAAGTGGATTATGGGAATGATGAATTTCCTGGTGGTTTGGATTCACTAGATTAGCAATGTGTGACCACAGTTTCTTATTCTACCCTAAATAATGGGGAGCCCTCGAAAAATTTGTTCCAAAATTGGATTAGACAGGTGATCCGTCTCCCCATATCTTTTCTTGCTGTCATTGAATACTTATCTGACTATTCTGATAGTGAGATGAGAAGAATTCTGGAATTAAGTGGCAGACATAGTTCTGGCCATTTACCTATTTTTTGCGGCGGATCCTTATTTACTTTTAAGGCAACTGAAAAAGGGGTAGAAAGTTTAAAGCGGATTTTGGATGATTTTTGTGTACTTTCAAGGGATGTCGTTAGTACTAAAAAGTCTAACATCTTATGGAGCCCCAACACTCCTGATCAGGAACGAAAACGAATTTCTAGCATTTTTTCAATGAAATTGATAGACTCCTTAGGGAAATACTCGGGGACAAATGTTGAGATTCCAACCATTGGTGAATAATGTGCATAAAAGAATTAATTCCCGGGGAAGCATTGAGCTTAATCCAGCCGCACGGTTAATTTTGATTAACTCCATTTTGGTTTCTTTGGGAGTTCATGTGTTTGGTATTTTTGATATACCGAAATCAATTACTAACAAAATCAATTATTTGTTAGTCTCTTTTTTCTAGGCAGGAAAGATTGGAAGAAGGACGGAACTTATTCGCTCGGCGGAGTTATCGCATAGACCAAAGGACCTTGGTGGGCTAAGATTACGAGATGTTGAAGCTTATAATAAGGCTCTTTTGTGTAAGGCGGRGATGCGAATTCACAATAATCCACAACTTTTGATAGCGAAGGTGTCTTGTGGGAAATATAAGGCTTTACCAATCCAGTTTGGTTTGGGAAAGCAAGGTYGTATGYGARAGTTTTCAAGGAATGTGGAAAGCAGCCAGACTCTMCAAGATGGGTTTTGGGATAAGTATAGGTAGGAATTCCAAGATTCAAGCGTTGCAGGAARAGTGGGTCTAGGGAGYATAACCAAAGCTGCGAGCAAGGAGCAATCTCCCAGAATGTTTGGAGGTGAGACATCTAATCAAACCAAATTGCACAGAATGGAACTCAACAGTTGTTTAAAAAAACTTTGAAGACATAAGTGCCTGATGAATTTTGGTAACTTATATTCCTTGTGAGGAGCAAGATACACCTTATTGGGAAGGGAATGAAAGGGGATTTGTTACGGCTTGGGAGGCTTATAGATTTTTACTTGCTAAATGTGAGGATAGTTTTTGGAAAGTTAACCGGAAGCTCAAAATTACACAAAAGCTTAAATTGTTATGTGGAAACTCATTAATAAAGCTCTACCTACGTACGAAGCATCAACTGTGCAAACGGAATATTCCAATGGATAACAGGTGTATTTTTTTTAGAAAGTTTGAGGAGTCGGAGGAGCATCTGTTCAAGGATTGTGACGTAAGTAGGCATGTGTGGAGGTCGAGTATGCTTGGTATCAGAGTTGAGTTTGCTGGTTTAAATTTAAGCATGTTGTGTAAAAACTTCATCTGATATTTTAGTGAAAATGAGGAGATGACGGGACCTTGCTTGCATAATTTTTTTGCGGTTTTATGAGCGATTTGGCTTCATAAGAATGGCATAATCTTCAGAGGGGAAAGTTTAGATCCAAGTGGTGTCTTGGAACAAGCTCAGTTTCATGTAAATAGGATTCAACTGGCTTCATAGGATTGGCTTGGTGATAGCCTGTCGTTGTGGCTACCAAAGATAAAACCTAACTCGGTCTCACTAAGCTACTAGCAAGGGCAAGCAAGGGTCGAACCCACGGGAAAAACGTGTTAAGCACCGACTAGTTATCGAAGCGACAAGCAAGCATGAACAAAGTTAAGGTGTGATCAGAAAAACATACATGAGAGAATAACAAACAATTAAGGCACAGGATTGAGGTTTCGCCACACAAAACAACATGTAACACAACGAAACAAGAAGCATTCTAGCACGTCAACCGACAAGGGGAGACTTTCAAGGTCCTCCAAGATAGCTAGAGAACCTCATGCAATCCTAGATATTTGATGGCTTGTCAAGAGCTCGGTTTAAAGCACAAAAGTCGGAAAGCTAGTAATCTAGAAATCCGGCCCTATTCTCATGGTTCCTTCAACTAAATAGTTAGGAGGAGTACAAAGAAGAGCAACTTCGTTCCTCGTTAGGTAACTAGAAAAACTACATGGTGATCAATATACAATTAGCATTGCACTCTAAATATAACAGTCATGGCCAAAACCAATGAAACTCAAGCAAGCATGGGTGTACAATGGTGAAATGAGGGTTTCACCAACCTAGCAAGTAAACTGCTACACAAGCTTAAAACATAAACATCCATATTTAACAAAGCTAAACACAAGACTAAAGTTTAAGTAACTAAGAAATTCTAAAACCCAAAAAATGCATTCTGAAATATAACCAAATGAAATTAAAGAAGTGCATGAGATTAGAGATATTACTAGAGCTTGAATATAAATTTGGTGCAAGAATTCCCAAGTACAAAGCTCAAATGCAAGGGCACCAGGTTGAAGATGATGAATAGTGAAGCTAATGTGAAAGCAAAAATAAAAAATAAGAGAGAAAATAAAGCAAAAGAAGTATTTACAAGAATGAAAGATGTGGCTCAAAAAGTTCAAAAAGGGGAATACAACCAGCCAACCAAGAAAAGAAAAGGTAAACAAAAGCAAAAATAGAAAACCAAGAGCATCGGATCAGAGTAGCGCCGACTCTACTACGATAGAAACGAAACGACATAACTTTTCGTTTTAACGTCGGAATCAGGCATATGACATCGTTTGAAGCTATCGAGACGTACTTTCACTCCAAGTAGAATCACATCAAATGATAGTGTGCTCAAAGTTATGCTATTAAGTAGCCTAACAATCGAATGCTCAAACCTCCAAAACTTCACCAAGGTGACACGAACATAATCCGAGCCTCGAACAATCCAAAGTGTGTCAAAGCTACTCCTAAATGCTCACAGGAAATGAGTTGCATGCAAAAACCCGATTAAATAACTGAAAAAAAGAAAAAAGAAAAAGGTTGGCAAAAACGCTAAAGGGCCGTTTAAGGGTTTAGAGAAAAATAGGAATAAGACCAAACAAGACAAAAACTCAAACTACAAAAATATATACTAAAAGACTTAAACTCGATATAAAATTCCGTACATAACCCCAAGCTAACTGTGCTGTCTAGAACTAAAAGCAAAAAGAGAGAGAATGAAATGTCTCAGGAGAGGTGACTCAAAATGACTCAATACGCTAACGAGACTCAAACTATGCATGATAATGGAACTATCGATGAGAGAATACAACTTATAGCGAGCACGAAGCAACAAAAAAGATGAAAGGCGAACAAACGTCCAAGAATCCACTCCAACGATCACATTAATTAAGGTACTAAAGCAGTGTAAAACAACATCGTGAGGGAGTATCCAAAGATTAGAGTAAGAAGGGAAAGAACGGTCTCTCATAGGTCCCGTGAGCGGTGCTTGTTCAATAGGCTTGACTTGTGACTTTTGGTGAAACTTGGAATCAAATGGTCTTTTTGGGGTTGTAATGGGGCTTTGGTGAAGGTGTGGAAAGGCTTTTTATGTGGTGGTAAACCTAAGAGAAGCATTTACAAACCAAATATCGAACCAAACCAAAGAAAATCATCACTAAGCATCAAAAACAACTCCGGAAAGCCATAACACGGCCAAACTACTAACCGAGGCACAAAACTACACAAGTGCCCAAAATCAAACAAAGAAGAAGTAACTAATTATTTACATACTACTAGCAACATATTTTTGGTGATCGCACATGCTTTGAGGATGATAAACAATGTGAACTAGCAAGTTACGATCTTTTATGAATTTTCCTCTTTTTTTCATATATTTTTTTTTGTTTGTTTTTTTTGTTTGTTTTTTTTAGAACTAAAAGAAACATTACAAGTACCATTAATATTTACAAAAACTAAAACTACTAGTATTTACATTACTAAACTAATACAAATCGAGTAAATACAACGAACCAAACGATGCGTCTCTACCTACGCGATACAAAGTGGGGTTAAGGCTTGTAATGTGGCTAAAAGAAACGAAGGCTAAGGCTCAAAATGGGAAACAAAGGGGAAAATGAAAAACAAAAACAAAAGGCGAAGAAACGAAACAAACCTAAGGAAAAACTAACAAAAATAGCCAAAATCACTTTCCAAGTAAGTCACAAGCCAAGTTCTCGATCAAAGTCACATCAACGGGTCTTCTAAGCACTCATGAAACGAAAGACCAAAGTAATGAAAGGTCTAAAACCGGTATAAGGCTCAAAACTCTCGCGGGTTAGAAAAGTACCATTCGGGACTTCCAATAACGCAGGGTAATGGGCTATCAAACTAGCTCTAAGAACCAAACAAAACCACAATCAATCGCAACCAATGACTCAACCAAACTAGAGAGGTTGAAGAGGTTGGCTTAACAACCCCTTCCTAAGTGTCCGAAACATGCATATTAAAGTCCTACGAAAGATTGAGAGTCCAATCAAGACTCCCCTAAAAGACTCAAAYCCAACTATAAAAGTAAAAACTAAAAACGACTAAGCAACYTTTGAAGACTCAATAGCCCTAACAAACCTTGCGACACAATGGGCTAACATCACTTAAGTACAAGTGCACTCAAATGTAGAACTAGACTCAAGACTTAAAAGAAAAGACTTAAAAAGTAAGAAAACTAACACAAATGGACTTAACCAGACCACCAAACTCAATACAAACCAAAGAAAAGCTCTATTTAACCCCTCCCCCAAGCTAGCCTAAAAGGCGATCCCCCTAAGCTAGAACTATGAGRCGTCCTCATGCTCATGACGGTCACAAACACAACAATGCAACAACAAGGGTTGGAATGAGGTTGTACGCAGCATCGTAAACCACACTAGGGGCCGGTTAGAAGCACATGGTGGTCGAGAAAAATCTAAAACACTCGATCAAAGGAAAACTCAAGCAAATAGACAACCTAAAGTCGATCTAGCAACTTAAATCTCCTAAGCATCGATAGATCAAAAGGTCTAACTCTAAACGCCTTAAGACCCCAAATACACATAACTAAAAGGAGCACTCGCGCAATTCCGTAAACAATTCAAGCAAGTTAAGAAGCTTAATTCAGTTGATAAGGAAACACCAACACAACTTCAATCACAAACAAACACCCCAACTTCAATAGGGGAATTCCAAGTCCAACAATCACAAACTCACACTCACAAAGCAAACTCAAAAGTTGCAATTTTTAACAGTAAAGCAGCTCCAAAACCCACAATTGCAACTTCAACTCAGATTTTTAGGCCAAAAATTCCACAATTAATTTAAGAAGTAAATCTGAAAATTATACTTAATTTAAGGGTTAGAAATATACCTCAAAGAGTTGTGAAAACAACTCCAAAATCACCCCAAAAATAAGCCAAAAATTTAGAAAAACCACAAGCCCAGGAGCACGAAAAAATCTCACAGCAGATTGGCCACCAATTTACCAAAAAATTCGAGTTAAGAAGGACCAAAACCGCACAAATTTGGAACGGAAACGTTACAAAAAAATGTCTCCAAAATCCCACAAATTTCGACCCAATTAACCACAAAAGAACCCTCAAATTTTCGAACCAAAGTAACCAGTAGAAACCCCCAAAAAATCGAGTACAACTCAAGCCCTAAAACCCAAAAATTTCAAACATAACCTAGAAAATTGGGTTAATTCGAAAATTCTGATTTTTTGTGTAATTTGAGTGACAAAATTCGAGTGATTTGAGAGTGAGAGTGATGAATTCGTGAGGTGAGAGTGATGAATTCGTGATGAGAGAGTGAGAGTGAGAGTGAGTGAGTGAGAGTGAGTGAGTGAGAG
>SNQN01001782.1:44069-68015 GCA_008642245.1 Bassia scoparia | reverse complement strand
GGGTTTCACCCAACCCTAGCAAGTAAACTACTCACACAAGCTTAAAAACATAATAACATCCATATTTAACAAGCTAAACAACAAGATCTAAAGTTATAAGTAAAACTAAGAAAATCTCATAAAAACCCAAAAAATGCAATTCATGAAATACTTAACCAAAATGAAATTAAAGAAGTGCKWGAGATAGAGAATAGTTACTAGAGCTTGAATATAAAATTTGGTGCAAGAATTCCAAGTACAAAGCTTCCAAAATACAAGGGAACCAAGGTTGAAGATGATGAATATTGCTAAGCTAATGTGAAAGCAAAAATACAAAAACTAAGAGAGAGAGAAAATAAAAGCAAAAGTGTATTTACAAGAATAAAAGATGAGTGGCTCAAAAGTCTCAACAAGTGGAAATACAACAAGACAAAACCAAGAAAAGAAAAGGTAAAAACAAAAGCAAAAATAGAAAAGCCAAGAAAGCAATTCGAAGCAGAGTAGCGCCCGCTACTAGACTGCGATCAGAAAAAGAAACGGCCATAACTTTTTTGTTTTARGTCGAAATCAGGCATATGACTAGTCGTTTCGAAGCTATCGAGACGTACTTTCACCTCCAAGTAGAATCACATCAAAATGATAAGTGTGTTCAAAGTTATGATCAATTGAAGTAGCCTAACACATCCGAAAGTGCCCAAAATGCTCCAAAACTTCACCAAAGGTGACACGAACCATAATCCCGAGCCTCGAACAATCCAAAGTGTGTCAAAGCTACTCCTAAAAATGCTCACCAAATGCGTGCCTGCAAAACTGATCAAAACTGAAGAGGGTTAGAGAAAGAAATGAGGAAAAAGACTCAAAACAAAGACAAGACTAACTCAAAACTACGAAAAATAAATAATAAAAAGACTCTAAAACCGGATATAAAATCCATACATCACTTGAGTATACAAAACAATTAGGAGGCGCCTGATATACTTGAAGAAAGTCAAGAGTCAACTATTAGGGGGAATCCTACTTTGACTATCTGGGTTGATTGCTGGCAAAACAAGCGGCCCAAGAGTAGGAATAATCAAGCGATCATAACTTGGAAGTTAGAGGGGCAAGAGATTGATCCAATGTGTTTCAACAAATTGAAGTGGATTTCAGGTCAAACACATGTTATGTTATTAGAAATTCTTGAGGCCACTAGGAGGATTCGGGAGCATCCAATCAATGGAGTTAGGATCATTGTCAGAAACTGGAGTATTAAAAGGTTCTTGGAAGATCATAGAGAGRTGCATAAGTACAGAGGCGTAGGGAAGGATCGAAGGACATTAGGGAAAACTTAAAGAGGAAGGACTGGAAGGTGGAATTAATGTGAGCTGATAATTTCAAGGAGCTCAAGGACCATGCGAGGAAGTTCAACCAAGACTTTCTTAGTTCGGGAGTGTTTTTGTTGGTTGTCCTTGCTGCAAAAAAAAAAAAAAAAAAAAAAAAAAAATCTGTTCTGGAAACTTTTACATCTTACGAGCTAGATAAGAGTGACATTCCGAACCCAAACCCGTCCCATAAAAAAGGACCAAATCCGTCCATTGGCCTAAATTCGGCGCCCGATGCCTCACATTTTTTGGGCCGGGCCGGGCTGTCTGTGATCAGCTCACTGAGAGATTGGGAGGCACGTTTTATAAGCTTCATTTTTCAATTCTTCCTCCCAAACTGCAAATCGATTGAAACCAGAACCAAATTCTCATGCATACAAAACTGCAATAAATTTGAACAAAAATCGGTGATAAATTCGACCAAAAATCAAACAGTTTCCCAAATCATAAAATGGAAAATCGAGAAGACTTAAAATCAATACTTCCATATCTTCCATTAAAGCTAGAATCATCAACTATTGCATGGCCAAGCCAAGTACTAGAAGCGCTGAAATCGCTGTCACAAGGACCCACTCACAGCCGAGTTGACTCAGGAGAAGTGCTGTTTTTGGCAATTTCCGATCTCCGGANGAGGCACGTTTTATAAGCTTCATTTTTCAATTCTTCCTCCCAAACTGCAAATCGATTGAAACCAGAACCAAATTCTCATGCATACAAAACTGCAATAAATTTGAACAAAAATCGGTGATAAATTCGACCAAAAATCAAACAGTTTCCCAAATCATAAAATGGAAAATCGAGAAGACTTAAYATCAATACTTCCATATCTTCCATTAAAGCTAGAATCATCAACTATTGCATGGCCAAGCCAAGTACTAGAAGCGCTGAAATCGCTGTCACAAGGACCCACTCACAGCCGAGTTGACTCAGGAGAAGTGCTGTTTTTGGCAATTTCCGATCTCCGGAACTCTCTTTCTCTCTCCTCTCACCCTTTGGCTCGCTCTACTTCTGATGGATACGCCCTTTTCTTTGATGAGGTTCTCTCTTTTGTCTTATTGTGTTTTTGGTTGAAATGTTGAATAATTTGATTTAGAATGTAGCAGAGATGATGTAGTTGTGTTGTTAGGGGTTTATTGTGAATTTTCTGATCTGGGGTTCTGTTGCCTTTTGGGTTTGAATAAGAGAAATCACAAAGGATTTATAAATGAAAAACTAGTTTGATGTGAAGAGTAAAAGCATGAGGCTGTTGCAAGCACCAAATAACAAGATATCAACAATTGAGTTGACAAAATGTGTAAATGATCAAATTTGCAGAAAGATTTCATTATGTAGAATGTTACACTGATATGCATTTTCGTTTATGGTAGCTAAATTTGACATTTTGGAAGTTCTTTTGATTTAGGTTTGACTCTGGGTATCTTAAGATATGGTTTCARWTGGATTTAAGTAGTTCTGTTGAATTTGGTTTTGATGTTGGGTAGTTTGATTAAGCATGAAGTGCTCTAATATTGCTATTTGTGCTAAAAACACTTCATAATGTTTTGTTTTCTCTTCGTTTTTGTTGTTGTATAAGAGAGAAGAATTAGAAATTTCACGTTTGCTTAGATTTCTTTRGTGGCATAACTCACAACTTCACAAGAATGTTTTAGTATTATTAGTTACATTGCTTTATGGTTGTGAGAAAAATAAAGATTTTCTATGGAGAAATTGCTAAAAGGCTACGACGTATTATTATAAATCAAAGCCTTAGTTCCATAAGTAGGGTCGGCTAACATGAARCAAAAGTGATAATTTTGAGTAATCATCCATGAAGATCTCCTCCACCTCTGTGATSMAGAGCCTCATTCTTCTGTAAATCCATGTATTTCATATTTTTTTCTAACTCCTTCTCACCAAGTCATTTTCAGTCTCCCTATACRTCATTTGAAATCTCCTTAATGTTACTCTTCCACTCTTCACATCGGTGATCCCTGAGTCTCCTTCTAACATGTCCCCCTATGGGAATTTGCTAAAAGGCTTAAAAGCTCCCTTGGGAATTTGCTAAAAGAGATTTAGGTAAATACTACTTTTGAATACAGAATACCAAAGCTATACATATACATTTGAATGTTATTTTCTTGCAAAAAAGCATTCAAAGAGTGTGTATTTAACCAAAGGGTGTCTCTGTAATATTATTGTGATTGGTTATTAAAGACTAGCAATACCGTTTTAAGTTAACAGTCTTCTGTAACCCTTAAGTTTCACTGTGAAGCAAAGTTGAATTTAGTTTTTTTAAAGAGAATTTTAGTGGATAAGGGTTTATGACTTTTCATATGTTTTGGAGAATGTTTGATTTCTAAGCTGCGTCTTGCTCATCAGATTATGCACTAGCAATTGCAAGATTACAAATGTAGAGAAGCAAAGTTTTAGGGTAGATAACTAGATAAGTATCCATATGTAGTCTTASTGTTATTTTTTGGATTGAATCTGTTGTGAGTGCTTMTGAGTTGTTGTTAGTGTTTTGCATGCGACAAGTGAGTCGTTTTTCCAATGGATGACAGACGATTRTTATACGAGGCTGTCACTTTTTGCAGTTTTTGTCAAGGGCTGAATCAGCTAAATGGTTTACAGAAGTTGTCCCTCTGATGGCTAATTTGTTACTCAGATTTCCCGCACTTTTAGAATCTCATTATCAATACGCAGACATTATTATGGTTGGTATTGATACTGGTCTTCGTTTATTGCWACCGCAACAATCAGGCATTGTTTTCCTCAGTCAGGTATGACCTGCAATTACATGATAGATGATACTAGCCTTAGATGTACACGATGCGTTCTTCTAATGAAAAAAGTTTATAATCCAATGAAYTAATAATACTTATTTTAAATTGTAATAGAGTTTATTCTATTTTTTTCTTATATACTCCAAACTTGACCTACTTTATTGCTCTATTTGCTATTGCAATTAAGTATACAATAGTTTATGTATCCTTTATATTCTAATATATGGCGTAGATTATTTTGTGTGTTTAATTAAATAATCGTTTTATGCTAGTTCACATATTTTGTTTGTGCTAAATTAATTTCTTCTTTGTATGATTCCAAGTTTGTGTATGTATGATAATGTGTACTTTGTGGTTAAGAATTAATTTTTAATCATGACACTGATAAGTTATTGGAAAGGTCATTGAAAAGTAGAATTGATTCTAAAATGTGAAATTGTCTAAGATATCCATGTTCATTATGTATTAATGGAAATTCATTAAGGCTCTGTTCTCGTCAACTGAATTTTGCTGAACTGAACTTATTTTTACTGAAACCTTAACAAATTTCTTATGGATTGAACTTATATTTACTAAACTGTACTTATTTTTAGTAAACTGAACTTATTGCTACTGAAGTGAACTTATTTTTTCTGAAGTGAACTTAATTTTACTCAAACTTATTTAAATAAGTTGACGAGAACAAGGCCTAAGTGTATTGTGGTAATGTCTAGTGGGTATCATCTTGCTCCCCCCCCCCCTCCTTTATACAATAGAGTTTATGTAAAAGTTGGTTATGATATATTGCACAAATAGATTTCCTTACAAAATTGCCAATTTGCCAATAAAAGAATCTCATCCGCTTTTGTCTTTTTTCATAGGAAGTTGATATGTTATAGTTATATTGTGTTTTTGTTAATATCATTTTGGTCCATGTCATAAGGTGTGACATAAACGCTACCCTCCTGCTTTATCCGGGCTTGGGACCGGCAGTAGGAAACCCACTAGCGCAGTTAATATACTTTAGAATATTATGTTAAAGCTCTTGCCATGGAAAATATGTGATCCGATAATTATTGATTTTTATTTTTTTTCAATCAACATCCCCTTTGTTGAGCTCCCCTTAAACTTGTAGTTTTTAGCTTGGTASTGTGTGTTTTGTCATAAAGTATTAAGTTTTCTAATATGTAGTAAATATGATAACAATGAGATAAAATATACCATCTTTTCCTTTATAGTTTTAAGAGAGTAATATTTTGTAGATTTGGGACAAATGTAATACTTCCTCCGTCACAAAATGATAGTTACGTTTGGAATTTTGCACGAATATTAAAAGTAGCCAGCGTAACACAAAGGTCACATGTTTGTATATCACCTCCCTCTCCCTTCTAAGTGGAATTAATTTGCACCAGGCATGGGTGGAGGCATGGGTGGACCTGTGGTGCGTCCACATTTCAAGCTCAAAGGTCCTTTCATGTGAGGGGGAGTGATAGAGTATATATTATATTCCTGGGCCTCAACCATCAGTTTAAGCTTTTGGTTGAAATGGTTTGGTTAACAGTTAAGTTAATGAGGTAAGTATGTATTTATTTGATTGGAAAAAAATTGATTTCAATGCGTTAATTAATGCTCATGGTAATTTAATTGGTATTTTAAATTAATTTAACCAATCACAAAAAAGTAATATTTGACTATGATATTAAACTAATAAATGTGATGAATTAAAAACCAATAGAAAGTCTTTATATAAATGGAAAGATTCCAAAAGTAACAAACATTTGAAAACACTCAAAATGGAATARGTAACAAAATTTGTGAGACYAAGGGAGTAGAATCATAGATACTTGTAGAATATTGCTTTACTTTTCCATTCTTGATGTTTGTGGTCGATTGACTTGTTATGGTTGATTAAAATTCTCAATGGTAGTCAGCATTCACCTTYCTAAGCCTTTGTTTGACAAAGTTTTATCCTAAGCGAGATGATGCAAGATGACAAGGATTTACTTWGCTTTCTTTCTTTTGTAATGTGTTATGGACRGGAAAAGATGTACAATTGGTGAAATAAAATAGTGATTAACAGTGATGTATAAGCTAGGATATCTGATTTGGATTGATTGGAAAGTAATATTACATAAATCCTAAAATATAATACAATCATACAAGCGAAGTAGTACATAGGAGATTCATTCTCATCACCTATTCTCTCCCTACGTAACTCTATTTATAGATAATACTAATCTATCAAATACATAATTCTAATACTAACTCTTTCTTTTTAATAACGACATTTACTAAATTTAGAAATATCAAATTAATAGCAACAATTGTTTTCTTTCCTTTTTTACATGTTATTTCTTCCTATCTGTCACTTAATCACACGCCCCACTTTCTCTCTCTAGCACTTTCACACTCACAATCAATTTTTGCCTAGGAGTATGTGTCATGCTCAATATTGCCATCACTTCCGAAATTTTGCCTGCATTTCACTCATTTTGCTCACAACGAGTTTTAGAAAAGTGTCAAATTTTTTACATTCTTATGGAAAATGTAGATGAAATCGGTTTGGTTCGCTTATTGCGGCTGGAATCTCGGTTTTTGTAAAACACCGTGACAATCTAGGATTTCTCGGTTTGGTATACATTGCGATGTACCATCATTTTTGCACCATGTGGTGCTCTTGTATGCTAACATTCCCGGGCATGTGTTTCAGGCATTGCTTAGGTTAACTCAATGACTAGCTCGATTAGCCACGCGAGGAGGATGATAGGCCACAAACCAAACGTTGCTTGGGATGCGAGGTTCATCCGGTCTACTTTTGGACTCGCCTCTCTTCAAAATTTGACTATAACCCCATTAGGTCTAAGGTTACCGACATAATTAGTTGAGGCTTTCCTATTTCCCCCCGCCTTCCCTCCACTACTACCTTTGCTAGGGGGATTGTGCCCATTCGTGAGCTTTTATTCCTTTGGCACAAGAGTGAGGGTAATCCTAACCTTAACCCCGCTACATGGTTCATGGACCACCTTGATGATGTTGCTAAGGCTTGGAGTGCTGACATTACCGTTTTTGACATGATTATAGGATGACATGGTGTGGACACACACTGATTTGCGGACTTTTTAGGCSATGTACCGGTTGGAGTAAGAGGAAGAAGGGCCTGATGCAAAGTATTGTTGGAAGGTGGAGTTAGAGAGATTASGCCATTCTTCCCGACACTTTGAACATTTATGAGCCRGAGAATTTGAATTTTGATCTCAATTTTGCTTTGCTCTCGGGGTTGATSATGAGTGGGATGATCCTATGGAAAACGATGGCCTTGTTACTCATGCTCAAGATGATCACCACTCTTCAACCCCACCCCCCCTCACRAACCTAATGGTCACCTTACAAGCAGAGGTAGAGGTKTGTACTTATTTCGGTGGGCGCATGGCATACGGTTTAATGTGTGAGCAATATGATCGTATGGCCAATGAGTTCGGCCAATTGCGAGGTGACCTTTGTAGACACTTTCTAGGGAGCTCTCGCTTTCACCTTAGATTTGTGTCTRTCACGCAATCAGAGGAAGAAGGGCCTAATGCGGGGTATCGTTGTTYTGAGGCCATCCTTCCACGACCAGTATTTATGAGTAGGAGAACTTTGAGCCTGTTTTTTCTTGGCTCAACGATCCTATGGAGCAAGATACCCATGTCGTAGATCATACCTAAGTTGGGCACAAGGGCTTCGACTCCACCCTTTTCACCGACAAAATGTTCCCCRTTTAGGTGAGGGTTTGCTTGATCAATAAGACCGCGTGGCCAATTGCAAGGTSACCTRGATATGAACTTCCCATGGGTAGCACCCGCAAAAGCCGACACGACACGAAAAACATGACACGAACACGACCTGAAAAAGCYGGTTAGGTTTGAGATTTTCAACACGAAAASTTAAATGGGTTTGACACGAACACGACATAAAATTAAATGGGTCGGGTTAAGATTAGGGGCTTTTGATAGGAAAATAAATGACCCGAACACAAACACGGCCCGACTTGACCCATTTACCACTATTTCCCTTCCCTCCTTTATACATCTTATTTTTACTAGGGTTGTCAATTTTAGGCTTATGACCTATTGTTGCGAAGCTAACAAAATGAACTTTCACCTCAAACCGACGAGTATAGAATATAAGATGGCTGTTTGAACTTGAATTTCCTGTGCGTAAGCCGATATGTACAAAAGAGGGACAAAACCTGTGAAGTCAAATATGACCAAAACTAGCTACAACCATGCAAAACCAAATTATTATGCTATATTAATTCTTGAATGTGACTCTTGAAGTGCACCTAAAACATGTACAAATAACTATGCATCACTATCACAATTGTGGAACATCTCTATATATAAAAATCAATGTTATTTGTTTGATGAAGAGACTTCGATTGTGTGAATTTTTTTTACTCTTTTCTMAGAAAATTATGGATGAGCGTGCCCTCCATTGTGTGTGGATTGGTAGGTTTGATTTTTGATTAAAGCTACGGATAATTTTAAATGAAAAATGTAGTAGTATAAACAATCATGTAAGAAAGGTTCATACAATAGCTAGTGGGAAGGGAAAGGCTCTAGTTACAATGATAGGAAGTGTTGGTCTAACCAATTGGTGTTGGATACATTTACAAAAAGTGGGTTGTGTTGAGTTTAAGCATGAGACKAGMTTGTTTGCACTTAATTTTAAAAGGTCATCGAATGCTGATTTCACTTTTGCATCTCATTTGTA
The DNA here is from genome assembly GCA_008642245.1 of Bassia scoparia. Classification (NCBI taxonomy): domain Eukaryota; kingdom Viridiplantae; phylum Streptophyta; class Magnoliopsida; order Caryophyllales; family Amaranthaceae; genus Bassia; species Bassia scoparia. The sequence goes on along the minus strand of SNQN01001782.1, from coordinate 59,182 downwards.
ATTATATTATGTGAAGTTTCTTCTAACCAAAAGTTTTTATGGTTTCATTTAGGAGCTCATTGCCGCTTTGTTGTCATGTTCGTTCTTTTGCTTGTTTCCAAATGCTAATAGAGGTGCCAAACATCTACCAAAGATCAACTTCGATAACTTATTTGCGTATGTCATCGCTTTTCTCCCTTTGTTGCATGTTTAAGGGTGCTTGTAACTGAGCATTATGTTAATTTTGAGCATGCCATTGATAAATTTAACAACTTCTATATCTATCTACTTAGTTCTCACTATTTATCGAAATGAATTGAAAGGAATAAAATGAATTGAATGGGGTCTAATACAGTTCCCCTTGGAGCAGAAATACAGTTTTTTTTGCGGAGAAATTCAAATGCAAATTGGTTTCATTTGAAATCAAGTAACAGTGTGAAATAACAATTATCTAAAGAGTCACTACGACATAACTATTATGAGGGGAATACATGATTGTCTTTTATAAATAGAAGTCTCACAATACAAGAAAGGGACAGAAAATCATACATCATAACTCGTATTACCAATATCTTTCTTTTGCATTTAGCAGTTTGTGTTCTTATAAAACTAGGGTTAGTAGCTTAGGTTATCTAGATGTGTATAAGAGACAGGTACATTATTTTGAGAGGATACATTCATGTATACCAAAGGGCTTTGTTTCGTTTGAAAGGAAAGTTCTTCCTCTGGAACATAATCCACCCCTAGTTTCTTATCCCACTGCCGGTTTCTGGGCCAATTCTGTAGTCCCCCTSTGCGTGTTTGAGGTAACTAACTTATTGACTAAAATTTATGTTTTTGCTGAAGATTTTGGTGCAATACTTTAGTTAATTAAACAGTGGAAACTTTCCAAACTTTTACATTCTTGTGAAAGATTTGCTCTTCAGGCTTGATAGAGGACCAGACTAGAGGGGCTTTGGAAGTTGATTTTGCGAACAAATATCTTGGTGGTGGTGCTCTTTCTAAGGGTTGTGTTCAGGTGGGCTTAARTACTACTTTTGAAGATATGTTGGACTTCTTATTTCTGATTTATGTTGTTGATTTGCTTTGATTGAAGTACTTCCATACAATCTCTTGTCAGACGAAGCAGTATATTCCATTGCTCGTTTATCTTTTTGTAGGAGGAGATTCGTTTCATGATAAATCCCGAATTGATTGCTGGAATGCTTTTTTTGCCTTCCATGTCAGACAATGAGGCGATTGAAATTGTTGGTGCTGAACGTTTCTCAAATTACTCAGGGTTAGTGCTCAACTGCTTATGGAATCTAATGTCGTAGATTTTATTACCCTTGATTCATGTATTAGAATGGTTCTCAGACATTTAGTATTCCATTGATTCAAGTGCTACCATATTGTCATATCAGTTTTGATGGTTAGATCAGTTTTGATGGTTAGATCTGGTCATGAATTTATTTTGAGCTTGATCGTATTTAAAAATAACGATAGGCTTGAAGTATATACTTAACGGCTTAACACTCCTAATTAATCATTGGTTCTATAGTTTTACTCGTTACTTTGTTTGATGTCACCATAATTACGTTATCTCTTTTCATGTAATTTTTTTTTTTCTGCAGATATGCCTCTACATTTCGTCATATTGGCAATCATGTAGATTCAAGAGATGTAGACTCTTTGGGAAGACGTAGGACAAATATTGTCGCAATAGATGCTCTGCGCCACCCAGGAATGAAACAATACAAAGCTGACTGCCTTTTGAGGTTCAATTTTTATTTCTTTTCCAAACATTCGTGTTAAAGTTGTCCAATGATTGGCTAACATTTGATTTTCCTCCTCATGTATTGACYCATTGTCATGTTTAATGGAATGTAATAGATCAATCTACTGCTGGTATGCATTTTAGATATTAACATACACAGCACACACCTTAAAGTGAAAGATGTTATGGCTAATGCTTTTTAAAATACATATATATAATAATAAAATATTGTCAAGCAAGTMACAAGCGATTAATTGTGTTGTCTGCTCTCATTGCCTATTAAGTTGGACTTTCCATAATAGATGGTGGTATTTGAGCAGTATCTAGCTGATACTGTAAGTGCAGGAAGGTTTTTAGCTATCAAGTTTCTAGTNCCTTTTGAGGTTCAATTTTTATTTCTTTTCCAAACATTCGTGTTAAAGTTGTCCAATGATTGGCTAACATTTGATTTTCCTCCTCATGTATTGACACATTGTCATGTTTAATGGAATGTAATAGATCAATCTACTGCTGGTATGCATTTTAGATATTAACATACACAGCACACACCTTAAAGTGAAAGATGTTATGGCTAATGCTTTTTAAAATACATATATATAATAATAAAATATTGTCAAGCAAGTGACAAGCGATTAATTGTGTTGTCTGCTCTCATTGCCTATTAAGTTGGACTTTCCATAATAGATGGTGGTATTTGAGCAGTATCTAGCTGATACTGTAAGTGCAGGAAGGTTTTRAGCTATCAAGTTTCTAGTTTCTCCGCTTCTTGCAAGTGCAAGCTTACTTTTCTCTTTCTCTTCTCATGACTGATACAAGTAAGATGCGCTCAGAAAAGTGTAATATTAGATGGGTCTTCTCTATTTGTATTCAAGGCTGAAGGGGGTAATTGTCTGTGTAGTGAACTGTGGATAGTTAGATAAGAAATTTTTTTWACTGTTGTACTGAGCAACGGTTCAAAGTGGTAGAGTATTTGTCATATTATAGATATTGTGCAGACAATGAGGGGCCTAAGTGTTTTCTTTGAAGATGCTGAAATCTCATTTTGTATTGTTATGGTGACATAAACTGTTTAACTTTGACAGGGAGATTAACAAAGCATTTTGTGGCTTTCTAGATCATAAAGATCCACATTATCAATCTCTGTTGCAATATTTTGATTATTGCAAAGGTCAGAATGGAAATGATTCTATGGATATTGACATTTCTGAGATTCAAGCAACAGTAAGGAGGCAGCTTTCTTGTTTTGATTTAGCTTTGCTTTGCTATTGTACTCTTTAAAAGTTTAAAGTTTGTTGTAAAGTATAATTTCCCATCCCCTCASCTTGTAGTGTATTTGTAGAGTTGTACTCCCTCCGTAACGGAATAAATGTAACAATTGTATTAGCACTCCTCTTAATGCAAAATAAGCTAATAGTGGGTTAAGTAGTGAATTAGTGAAGTGGTCTCAAAATTAAAGGAGAGAAATAATATGGCAAGAAAAAGACAAAACAATTAACAAAAGTYGTCCCAAAAATATGGTAATTTTGCATTAATAATTTGCTAGATGAGGAATGTTGTACAATTGTTGCAAGTTTTTTGTTACACCCAAATATAGAAAGTGTTYCAATTTTTACGCTACGGAGGGAGACATGGAGTAGTAGTAGCCTATGGTGTTGGTTGTTTTATTTCTATCTGGTTAGGCTATGGTTCAGTATTGAGACCTTTTTTTTTTTTTTTGCATTTTAGTTGATTGAAGAACATGGAATCTCTCTGGATACTGATGAGACAGAAACAAGCCAGCCTGTGGGCAGTACACGTCAAATGAATCAGAGTGATGTTGGGATTGCTACTGGAAATTGGGGCTGTGGTGCTTTTGGTGGAGATCCTGAAATTAAGTCTGTGATACAGTGGTTAGCAGCATCTCAGGTGACCCCCAGTCCCATCTCTTTTGTCAGAGCTTTAATTTTAACCATACCTTCTATTACCAAGATATTGGGATTCAGTCAGGCAATGGATTACATAAACTTGAAAAAGAAGTTTGAAAAAGTTGTCATTTTGATGTCAATTTGTATTACCCTTTCTAATGTTTTGGATCCACTAGTACCTAGAAAGTGCACTTTGGTCCTTGTTATCACAACCTTTTTCACAAGCCGAGCTGAAGTCAAAGGTCTTTTAAATTGCCTATACAAATTGCGAAGTGAATGAAATATACTCCATATAAACGTGTTGTCACTTATTATTTGGACCATAAATCAAAAGGTGTTGCCAAACAAGCCCTGTGTGTTTGTTATTCTTGCACAAGTTTTCTTACTCTTGGATTTTTATTTTATTTTTCAATTTCAGTTAAAACTAACATTTTTTTCCTGATGTTTAACCTCTCAGGCCTTGAGACCTTTCATTTTATACTACACATTTGGATTGGAGAGATTGCAGAATCTGGACCAGGTACSTTTTATTTTCAGTACTTTTCTGGAAAAAAATGGTACAACTAAACCTATTTTAGTCAGAACTCAGAATCTTCATTTCACCTCTAACTCCCGTCTCGTATCCTTGGCACCTAAGAGTTATGGAACTTCATTTTGGGGCTAAAATAATGGATTTTCACATATTAGCCAAGTCCGAATAACATAGGGCAGAGCCGTAGAACTGATTAGTTGARAKTATCAACTGTTTTCCAAAATGTTATCAATAAAGATCCAAAATTGTTTCTAACTTGCAACATATTTTTATTTTCGGGGGATGCATGGGTGAGATTGATTAATGTCATCAACATGCTAATTTACTATTGAGGCTTTGATGCAATGCAGATACATGAATGGATTATGTCCCATAATTGGACTGTTGGAGACTTGTGGAACATGTTGGCCGATTATTCTTCCCAACGTGCAAAGGGAGAAACAAAGCTTGGTTTCTGTTTCTTTTGGCTACTTCGTCATTGTATGTATCAATGCCAATTTATTTTCTTGTAAGTTGTAACATTATCATTATATATTCTTTTTTTCTTTCTTTTTCTTTTTTCCGTTTCTGTAGATAGCACACAATTAAATTTTAGGGGGTTATTGGTCTGCACTTATTGTTGGAGTGTAGTTGCTCGGTATCACATACATGATGATTATTTGATAAAAGTAGTGTGTTGGAGTTGAGAATGTAAGCATGTGCTAACACATATTGTAACAGTAAAGCAACAGGGGAGTTTCGTTTGCGTTTTCAGTCTTCTGAATTTGTGAGGTGCAGACTGCACTGTTTTTGGCAGAAATTGTGGTGGCAGAGTTGAATGTTTGTCAGTGGCTAGTATTGATAATGAGCGTGTTATAGCGTATGCTAGGAATAATTGGAACTCACGGCCTATCAAAAGCTTGGGGAGAAATAGTTGACACTAGGATGGTGTCTTGTGCAATTGATGGGTCTGCACTTGCCCAGCACTTGCGCTTGTTAGTTTGTCGTTCGTTGTACACAATTATAGCCAGCATATTTGTTGTTTGCTGTAAGACAATTATTGATTTTAACTCCATAACGGGGCTGGAGATCTTACTTTACTTCATGTTTCGTAAGTAAAGTTTTAAATTGTGTTAGCAACTTGCAAACAATCTTTTCAATTTTTTCATATTTGTATTTCTTGATTGATGTACTTTCGTCGTTTAATTTACTAAAACTTTTAAGAAGTAGAAGAAGTGTTTGAACTCCTAACACAAAATTTCAAATTGTGTTTGTGAGTACCAAATGATCTTTATTACGCCTTACTAAAATTTTGAGGGGAAATAGGGGGAGGGATACCTTGACCACCATCATTAGTAAGTGGGGTATATGTGTTTCTTTTTAGATAAAAAAAAAAGTTACCAATATGAAGGAAATGGAAAAGTCTTTTCACTAACATGTACGGGAGTAACTTTTTTTTAAATGACATGTTCCAGTAATTGAAACGAAAGAGGTAAGTGTTTTCAGACTTGAAATCAGATTGTTAAGTTAAGTAGATAATTTGGTTGGTTAAGATCTTATAAGGTGGTCTTCAAGGATTTGAAGGGGATCGGAAACCCTTTCCACATTTGTATTAAATTCTTTGAGCTTTCCATAAGTTTTCTTTCAATTTCGAACCTCAATTTGAAGATTCATTCCAATAAAACTTAGCTAAAGACGTGATAATACTCACTTTTTATTAGTTAGACGTTACAAGCACGATAAAAATAGGAGTCTATTCATAAGTACTTTTAGCGACAAGTATATACACTGTCTATAAAGCCTCTCCAAAATCCATAGTTAACCGGTTTTTACTTCTTTCCTTACTAAAATCGATATGGCCTTTTCAGAAGCGGGTTATGCCCGGATCGGACAATTCAAGATAGACATCTTATTCTTATGAGTTCTAAATCCTCTTTAATAATTCTAAAAACTAACTAAAGTTGGCTCCCCTTAAACGATATGGAAAAAAGCCTTATATCGTTCTCGAATAGGATTTCCTCTGGGCTCAGTTATCACTTTGGGCTTATAAAATACGAATTCGTTGGATGCAAGTCAGGCTATCACACAGTTAGTTATTCACCATCTATTTAATGCTACTGCTACCATCATTAACCATCTCGTGGGTTCGCAAGTTGACACTTTCACCAGCGCTATTATTATATGTATGGGAATTCTTTCCCAAGACCTGCCTTGTGCTTCAGACCACCTAACCGATGTATTGGAGTCAAGATATGTCCTGTTTGCCCCCCTTCCATGTCTTTTATTGCGGATGTAGCTTAGTTATTCTGCAAAAGCACATTCAAACTCAGCACTCATCTACAAAATATGTTTTTTTTGCCTCTTGCCTGCATGTTAGGTCAGGCTTGCTAAAACTTTTCATAAATCTTCTATAATTTTCTCCAAATTAGTCCTTAATCCTACTATGCGACGCCTAGCTGGTACGTTTAACATGACCCCTAAGGCCTTTTTAGGACGCTATTTGGGAGTTTTCTTTGATAGGGATAAATTCAATAAAGATTCTTTCCATTTTCTGATCAAAAAATGCGGACAAACACTTAAATAATTGGAATACAAAATTTACCTCAAAAGCCGGTAAAACGGTATTAATCCAGAGTCAACTTTCGACTCTACTGTTTTATGCCATGACTACTACTAAGCTTCATGTTACTACTTGCAACCAACTAGATTCTATCAATCGTAATTTCTTTTGAAAACAGAAACCCCACAAAAACGGTATTCCGTTAATTTCTTGGTTCACTGTGTGTACCCCYAAATCCCAAGGTGGTTTGGGCATTAGAAAAACAGCAGCTGTTAATACAGCATTCCTCTATAAGTTAAGGTGGAAAGTCCTTTATGATCACTCTAATCTCTGGGTTCAGTCAATTCACACCAAATATCTCCATATATACTATGACTTTCTTTGAATACAAAACTCAATCGGGTGATTCCTTTATTTGGAAATAAATATGCAGCATCCGGCCTTTACTTCTGAAAGGGATTCGTTGGAAACTGGGCACTGGCACAAACATTTTATTCTGGCTAGATAATTGGGTTTTTTCTTCCAACCTACTTATCACTCTTATCATCGAACCCTCCTCGGTCTCTAACCTTGATCTTATAGTTGATCAATGTATCCTCCCTGACAATTCCTATAACATTTCCTTTCTTTCTACTCTAGTTCCAAGCCATATTATCCCTCATATTTTGGGGATTCCCATACCCCCCCCCCATGCTGGATGAACCTTGTTGGGGATTTTCCAAATCAGAGAAATTTACCATTAAATCAGCCACTTGGTTAGCCCACGGTTTGGATGATTCCCCGACTACCTGAGAATTTAAGTGGCTTTGGAAACTACCTATTTCCCCAAAGCTCCAACTTTTAATGTGGCAGCTACTTCATCATAGCATCTCTACTCGTGATGTCCTCTCCCTGCGAAACCTTGATGTCCCCCTTGTTTGTCCCCTTTGCTTGGCGGTCCTAGAATCCCATACCCATTTATTCCTTCAGTGTCCTACGGTCCGCTCTCTTTGGTCCAATCCCAAGGTACTTTAGTGGTTTGGTTATATACCTACGACTGGTTCCCTTATTCCTACTATTCGATCCCTCCACTTCCAATCTGTTAGTTGAATGAGTAAGTTCATCTATCTACTCTGGAGTATTTGGAAATCTCGATACCCTATAGATGTCCTAAGGCAACGATTTTCTCATCTATTGCAACGGTTTAGAATAATCGTTGCCTTAGATACCCTATGGCAACGTTTATTTTTGAACCGTTGCCTTAGATGAAAATCAAGAAAGAAAAGGTGACCGTGAAGCTTCCAAGTTCCAATACTCATTTTAGCGGTCCACGAAATTTTGGACGAAATTTGAAACCCTCATTTTCATTTTGCTAACTCTCAATTTCATTTTCAAATCCTACATATCTTTCAGGCTGCTAGTTTCTTTCCGGTGACAACTTTTTTTCGAGCCTACACTTCTTTTTCAAAATGGTATAACCGTCTTTTTGTTGATAATCCCTCAATTTCTCCTCCTTTTTCTCCTCTTAAAAGATCTGTTCTGGTCTCTTGGTCCCCCCTGATACTATTAAGTTGAATTTTGATGGATCCGTCCAACAACGTGCGGCCACGTGAGGAGTTCTTCTTCGAGACCATCATGGTTTTGGATTAGCAGCCCGCTCCTACTCGTTTGGGTCAACCTCTTCCTTGAAGCGGAGGCCATAGCCCTTCGTAATGGCCTCCTTCTTGCCGCTAATTTGGTGTTCGCAATCTTATTATTGAAGGCGACAATCTAACTATTATCAATATTTTACGAGGTTCTTTCTCTACCCCCTGGGTCATTCATACTTTAATTGATGATATTCATAATCTATTGCTCACTTTTGACACTACTACCTGTCAACACATCTTTCATGAAGGTAACCGTTGCGCTGATTATTTGGCCTCATTAGGTCATTTTGCCCCCACTCACCAAGATATAGATCCTTTTATGGTGCCAAATTTTCTTTTTTTCTGACCTTTGATAGGCTAGGGCATAGTGTTGAGAGAAGACTATCCTAGCTTTTAACTTGTTTACCTTATTATCTATAAACAAAAGTATATAATTTATTTACAAGTATTTCTTTGCATTCTCGTTGATGAAAAAACTGGCACTTTTTTTTTTAATTGGGGTTCAATTTCTTATTTCACACCTTAACCTATCAAAACTTATTTACACACCTTTTAACACACTAACTACTTCCTCTGTTCCGCTAAATTTCTGTCGCTTTTTCTTTACACGTTTGTCAATACACAATTTATAAGTAAAACATCTTTAATTGTACATGCGTAAAAATTATAATAATTAGATTTTAATAAACTACTTGTTAATACGATTCTAACAAGACTCTACTTGACCATATTCATTCTTATATGTTGACAAGATTTTAGAAGGTTCTCAATACTAATGAATAGTGCCGATTTTTCTTATGGCATGAATTTAGTGGAACGGAGGGAGTAGTATTTTTGCCTGGGCAATTAGTGGAACGGAGGGAGTAGTATTTTGGCCTGGGCGTTGCCCCTGGTCAAACATTCTAATTTTACTTATGTAAATATATTTATTTTATCTAATGATTGTATTCATCATCTTTTATATATACGATAATGCATAAGAATCCATATCATAAAATTATGATTGTACAAATAGTCAAGCAAACTCTGAAATTTCATAAAATAAGAAAAACATTATACGAGTAGTATTTTGAAGGAGGTTTCAAACTTAATACTTTTAAAAAATGAAAAACCTTCTAAGTTGGTTGTTGTTATTAATTTAATCGAATGTTGCACTACTTTTAAATTTATCAATCCACGTGACTCAAGTAAAAAAATGATGTATTTCAAAGTAGTGGATCAAGCCAAAATCAAATATAATACAATAAAGTTTGAAATATGTTATACATCCTCTCCTTTTTTATACTTGTATTGTTTTCTTTTTTAAAATTTGCAATATACATATACCATTACCCAATCAGGAATATCGTCTCAACCTAAATTTACTTTTTCTTTCCTATGAATATAATAAAATAATATATACAATGTATCTCTCCCTTTGATTTTGTTATTGCATGTGGTTAGATATGTTTATTTTTCTGAATTGCTAAATGTCGCCCGAAATTACTCCTTACCGCTAAAATACGTAACAAACTTCCTCTTTCACCCCTACTCATATTTTGGGACATATTTCACCTTCTCTCTCTACCCACTCACTACCCCATCACCACTCCTTGTAAACACCACCTACACCACCTTGCAACCACCACTACCACCGTCACCTTACAACCACCACCATCTTAAACTACCACCTTGCAACCACCACAAGCTCTCCATTTTCGACACAAACAAAGGTGAGGAAGAAGCTCAACCACCACCTCAAGGCTCTCCCGGAATTACAGCCCACCACCACCACAAGCGGCGTCCAACGTCCCTGTCTCTTATACACATCTAGATGTGTATAAGAGACAGATATAGAATTGTTAGTGCTAGTGTGTTATTGTTTTTTTTTAAATATTTTGTTGGTAATTTTGCATATGGTTTTTATTTTAATTTTCAAATTTGGTTTTGATTTTAAATTGTTTATATCTACGAATTGTTAGTGCTAGTGTGTTGTTATTTTTATATTTTTTTTTGTTATTTCGCATAAGGTTATCATTTTAATTTTTAAATATAGTTTTGAATTTAAATTGTTTATATCTACATTTAGGAATATTTTGACGAAGGAAATGGTAGTGACTATAGTGATCAGTTCGTGACTGACTTAGAGATCGCTAGTCGCCGCACACTGAGGTTGCGGCGCATATGAAAAGAATTGTTATCAAACTAGGTTTTGAGTTAGTTATTTCCTCGCACAAGCCGACATCTAGTCAAAGAGAGGTTGTGTATTTGAGATGCAATCGTGGTGAGCGATATCGAGGCGATCCGAATAAGTTGACCAAGAAGACMAAAACAAAAGTTAATTAGTAGTACTGTAGTAGCTTTGTGTTGTTGCTTTGAATTTTGTCAAGAACGTGAATTTACTTTGTTAGATTTGTTGAATTTAATTTCTAAGTGAATTAGTTATACTACGTTCTTTATTATTGACAATATGATATTTGTTGAACTCGAWTATWAGTCTATGTCCATTATATGTAAGTCTATGTAAATACAATAAAAGTCTATATATGTACATTCGATTATATGTGATTTGTAGTTAGAACTCGATTTAGTTGAACAGAACATAGCCAAAGTTAGTTACATTCAATCACTAGAAAATAACGCAAATAACTACGAAATTCCTACATATAGCTTAGTTAATATAATTCAAAGTGGTTAATAGAATTCAAAATACACTAGAAAACAACGCAAATACAACACATAATAGGAAACTACACAGGGGTACAAGTCACCCCTCATTTCCACCTRCCCGCTGAAATTCCATGACCTCGTTGAACCTCTGCATAGGAACACGCATGTTCAACAACTGTTGCTTGATCTCATAAGTGTCRGACATTTGATCAACCTCAGTAGAAAACACAAAATRAGRCGTGCYAGACKACCATTGACACCACTACAACAAAAAGTAAAGATRATATCGATTAGTCTAATTTGAAATACAATATTATTCAAACATTAAACACTAATCTAATCCTTATTAACYTACGCTACAARGATGCCGRCATTCTTATTATTATAAAATAAAATGTTATCTTTTTATTATTTATTTTCAATTACATATTTAATTATACAACTCTCACCTACAATTCCGCAAATGCTAAATTGTTACCATTATTATTATTATTATTATTATTATTATTATTATTTACTCTCGTGTTTTTTTTAACATATTGGTCTCGTTGTGTGAATTTTCGGAGATGGGTTTTTATTTCTAATGTTTCTAAATTTGGTTTTGTTTTACATTATGGTTGTATATCCTACGAAATGTTAGTGGCTAGTGTGTTGTTATTAAATTATACTCAGATTTTTGTGTTTGGTTAAATTTCGACAATTAAGAGTTACTAATTCTTAATTTGAAAATATAAAGTTTGAGAGTATTAAATTCTGTTTTAGAGTATCTACATTTAGGAAAGCAATTTTGTACGAACGGAAATGTGTATTGTATCTACAGTGACTCCAAGAAAATTCGTCAGATGACGTTAGAGAATCAGAATATAAACGCTCTTCGCCACTCCTGAGTTGCGGGCGCATATGAAAAAGAAAGAATTGTATCATAAACTAGGCTTTTGAGTTAGTTATTTCCCTGCACAAGCGACATTTAGTCAAAAGAAGAGGTTGTGTAATTTTGAGATGGCAATCGTGGTAGAGCGATATCGAGGCGATCCGACATAAAGTTGACCAAGAAGATCGAAAACGAGAAGACTCGCTTAAATTAGTAGTACTGTAGTAGCTCTGTGTTGAGATAGTAATTGAAAGTTTTGTCAAGACGTTGAATTTACGTGTGTGGTTCTCAGAGTGTTATGTTGAATTTAAGTTATCTTTTAATGAGTTGAGTAGCTTAAACGTTTTCGTTTATTATGTGACAATCCATGAAATTTGTGAACGTTCACGATACTACCGCGAGGTTCTTAGGTGTCCATTATCAATGTAAGATCATATGTAAATACAAAATAAGAGAAGTCCTATGCTATTATGTAATATAACCATCTCGTCGCGACCCCTTGTGTTGTGATTGTTGTGAGTTAGAACTCAGATCCTTAAGTTTGAACAGAACATAGCGCAAAAGTAAGAGTAGTTGTGACATTCAAAAATTCACACCGAAAAGAACATATATCTGAGAAAGATTGAACGCAAAATAACTACGAAAACTTCCTACAAAGAAGGTCTGTTAATATAGCATTCAATCAGTGGTTTAATTAGAATTCAATACACACTATGAAGAAACGCAGACGCAAATGACCATACACTGTTTATATGAGGCAAACTTTATACGGTGTGGTACATAGTCACCCTCTTCAGTTGTCCCGACCATCCCCCAAGCCTGAAAATTCATGACCGTCGTGCAACCTCTGCATAGGAACAACGCATGTTCAACAACTGTTGCTGTGATTCAAATCAAGTGTCCGACATCTTGATACAATCCTCAAGTAGATAAACAACAAATCCGTCGTGCGGTATGGGGAAACCACAATTTGAACACCGATACTACATACAATAAAGTAAAGATTATTATCGATTAGTCTAATCTTGAAAATATCAATATTATTTTCAACAGTCATTAAACACTAATCTAATCCTTATTAACGTACGCTAACAACGATCCCGTCATTTCTTATTATTATAAATAAAATGTGGCCATCTTTTTATTATTTATTTTCATTACATATTTAATTATACTCAAGCTCTCACTACGTATCCGCAAGGATGCCTCAGATATTGTTCGACGAAAAGATTCCCGATTTATTTTATATGGATTCTATATATTAGTAATTATTAATTATTATTTTTATTTTAATTAATTGGAATAAGTTCATTTAGTATTATTATTGGATTATTAATTATTACTGTTTTATTAATCATATGATATTATTATGTATTAGATTTGATCTTATTTATATAAGCGAATTACTTTTTATTATTAATTTTCATCTACATGTGTTAATTAATAACAATTTCTCTATAACACTAATTCAGAAACTGCTAATTTTACAGAATTATAATAGAAGCAAGCTGTAATGAAGACAATTGAAGCTATAGTCCCATAGGGACTACTGCTTGTCGTTCAATCTGCGCAGGTCACCATCTGGAGACCTGCTTGTGTCAAAATCTACTCGCAGGTCACCTCATGAGGAATCCTGGCTATGTTGTCAAGCTCCACACAGGTCACCCATGGGATGCTTTGACAGAAGTCACAGCAGGTCACCATGGGAGTAATGTGTGATTTAAACAGCATTAAGTTCAATTTCATGGAAAAAGAAAAAAGTTAAAGTTTCTGACAACATACGAAGAGGCGAAAATTCTTACTTGAGGAATGATATTTATGTCTTAAAATCATCATATCTCTCGGAAGTGATTGTTGATTTTTTGGGCCGTGTCGATGTGGAATCATACAATTAAGTTCATCATATTGAGCAAGAGTTGTGTGTCCTCTTTTATTTCGCATTAAATCTGGCACACGTTATATATTTGTACAACCAGAACACTTGCTATTGTAATAATCTCTTGGGACTTAGTTGAGATCATTATCAAGGTCTCAGAAAACACCTTTTGGCGGAGATAAACGGTATATTTATGATAAGGAGAGATGAGGTGTGCTTTATCCTTTATTAGGTTCATCACAGATGATACTTGTGGGCTACTGTTTAACGAAAGATTTGTAGTCACCTTCATGCACTTATTAGTTGTCATTTAAGAATGGTATTTAGATGTTTGGGGAGAATTGGGGCGGCCGGCGTAGTGCTACGTGGGAGGAGGTCCACCGCAAGAGAGCAAGGCACATCGCATCAAAAGGTGCAGCTTGGCTAGGGAGCGCGGTCGCAGGCGTCGTGGTGTGTTTATCCGAAGCTTGCAATAGGTGGGCAGTTTGAAATTTGGTGGGAGTTGAATTGTGTAAATTCGACTTCGGCGTAAGGTGGCCGGTGGGAGTTTAATTGGGTGGGAGTTGAATTGGGTGTTCGACAAATAAATTACAGCGTGGTGGCCGAGGATTGGGAGTCGTTGAACGAGGGTGGGAGAGATAAGACTGAGCTCGTGTGGGAATGAGAGTGTCGTGAGTTTAGTGAATGTGTGATATTGGGTGCAGTGATAGAATGAAGGTAAGGGGTGAGTTGAAGTGGGCTTAAGGCGCTTTTGGGTGGTATTTGGTTACATATAATACGTGGGGCAGGCGGTATAAAAACTTGTTGGGAATCAAGTAGATATAAGGCGGGTATATTTTAGCTCAAACCATACGCGCTCATTTTTTTCTCTCCAGCATATTCATTAATTGTGATTGCATATTTTCTTGCAGCACATTCTCTTCCGCACGCGTGAATGCACTTAATATGAGTAACAAACTGACGACGTAATTTTGAATTAACTCGGCATTAATAGTGAACAAAATGGCTCTAGGACTAATTATCAACAATATAGTTTTCTTGGAAAAGAATACATACATAAAAAACTCACCAATACAAGGAGTTTGCTTGAGTGTCTTAGATAAAAGGGGTGTTATTTTGATAGGGAAAGTCTGTTAGACATTTTGAATTTTTTCCTCTGGTTATTAACGATAATTGGCTTATGAAATTGAAGAACTCGAAAGTAGCTTGACAAAAATGTAGGTTGAAACTTTATGAACATGTTCACATTTCTTAGATATTTCCAAATCACGAAAAAAAGTACACCTTTCTCTTTGAATGAAAGAAAAACTCAATGCTAAGGTTTATTTATAAAATATAATTTATATATGGAAGGCTGTAAGAACTTTATGGTCTAAATA